>JAZFAU010000169.1:287500-477500 GCA_037178615.1 Dione vanillae
CAAATGACAGACGAATGCCACCTCAGTCTATCCGTGACCATGGACTACTGCAAAGTGTTCGAAACGTCGAGTTTCACAAAAAATGTTAATATACACGATAAATCCGTTTAAATTTTTTCATTTCCGTTATCTTCGCTGATGTAACTACGCAAGCGCGGTGTTTAGTTCCACTACACACGCAATCAAATTCAAAGGTGGAAAGCAGGGAATGCAGTGGATTAACACTTGGTAGAATTAGCGGGAAAAGCCTTAAAGTAAAAAAAAACTTGAGATTTGAAATATGATGATATGATATATTATGATGTTTGAATGATGATTTTCAGAAAAGTTTTGTTTGTGACATTATGGATATGCTTGTGATTTCTCACTTTGTACTAAAATTTTATGTTACTAGAGGTCTAAAGTAAGAAATTTTAAATACAATAATATAATTTAAATAATAAGAATTATAATTAGTGCAATTTTATTATGTCATTATTATCAACATCCCTTCTTATAGGGTTTAAAGTCGTTAATAATTTACTTCTAGTCTCTGACCTCGATTTATAAATGCCTTTAATTCCCAGTTAGTCCCAGTTAGTTGGAAAAGCGGAATAAATTCCAGTGAGATAACCTAGGCTAGGATAGAACGAAGTGTTGTAATAAATTAGCTCCACCCTGGCGACAAGGATTAGCTTAATCTGAGTGTAGAACTAAAGCCGCCAACGTTTGTAAAATTACTTTTACACATATATTTTATATTATAACCTATATAAAACAGGCTGTATCTGATAACGCGGCCTTTGTCAAAACTACTTGTAGGGTAAAATATTTCAAGGCTGTATACAAAAAGCTAGTTAAGAATTGTCAATATATTAAGTACAGGATCACTTTTCCCATTTCACGAAATTTCGCCATAAATGATATACCAAGAAATAAATAAATTATTAAAAAATGTTTAAGCTTTGCAAAATCTATATTGTTTTTGTTTTGAGGCAGCAAATTTAGTATAATAACGGCGGGGAATGTTTTTAAATTTTGTACTATGCAAAATACTGTAATTTTCTAGGATCATTTGCTTGTGGCAATCATTCGAGCCAATAACTGATCTCAGAAGCAAAATGAAAGGACCCCTTATAAAACTTACAATAGCTAATAATTACTTTTTTCTTTACTTAAAAAATTTAAAGTTCTTTTTGTATTGATCACAAAAAAAAAGGACATTTTTAATTTCCGAATATATATTATATTCAAACACAGTAGAAATAAGTAATATTTCTTTCCTTAGTAACCAAAACAAACATAACGTTAAAATAATGCTGGGATATAAAAAGTATGCAACATTTTGTTTGCAGCGAGTCACTAAAGCTGTAGTATGTAAACTTTACACTTAAAGTCTTAACGTCGTAGCATTGTCGACTATAAACAATCCGAGCTTGAGAAGTTGAGATCATAAAAATGCACTCAATTTAAACAACTCATAAAAACGTCTGCTACTTCAAACAATAGTTCATATTTCATCACAAAACGAATTCCATCTTCACGCGATACTAAATTTTTATAAAGTTTCTTTGACAGTTGAAACCTAATTTACATTTATATAATACTTGTTCAAAGTAGCTATGATTTTAAAAATTAAAAACATTTTGAGCTTTTCGCTATGACGGTTGAATATGAATAACAATGGACTTAAAAGTTTATTCGCTTAATTCAAAACGTCAACAACCAGCAAAGTCATAAAACAATATAATAATGTGTGTATTGTTCAAAGCTCCGCTGTATCAGAGCATTGTGCGACGTTCAGAGCATCGTGCCTGAAATCTGCCTTATGAATCCTTTTCATGAGAACGCCGGCTTAAAACCTCATTTAGCGAGACCTCGCCGCCTCTACCACTTAAACGTTATGGCCTAAGAAAATTGTCCCCTAATTTAAATAACTTTGTCAAGTCGTCCATTGTCTTGGGTTTTAGACACCTCGAGTGCATAAATCTTTCTCAAACGTATTCACTTTTGTTAAGAGCATTACATCATTGTTCGTGGCTCTCGGCTTCTACTTGACTTGATGTGCCAGCGGACGATATTAATATTGTGAGTTTTCATTTGGTTATTACTCTTTCATATTTAATTAAAAGTTTCCTACAGACAAACGGTTTCGCTAACATAATTGTGATTGCTTTAAAATATTATGATGACATCTCCAAATATCACTGTGTATATTAAATATAAAGTTTGTGGAAATATGAGAGGACATCAAAGGCCGAGGCATGATACCTGAACACAAATAGCTCCTGAAGTTAATTGAAAAGCGAACGGGCGTCAGTGTATTTGCTCAGTACTCGGTGGCCAGACTGTGTGTTGAGCTCTTGTCTAACTTGTATCAAAGACTGAATTCTACACATACAGTGCGCTGGAAAAACTACGAATATTTGTAATTTACTTTAAAATATTAATTTTTTAATTAATTTTCCATTTGTATTATAGGCGTTTGTAAAATCCTAGAGATACTACGTACTGGCTACTCATTTTAGACATTTTAAATATAGCCCACCATTTTTGGTCATAACCTTAGATGTTAATATATAGTTTACGTAAAAGGTGATTTATATAATAAACACTTATATTCGTTACAATAATCAAATATTTTTTTCGTATTAATTCTATATTAAGAATGCTTATAATTTATTTATATATGTATGTATATATATATATATATATATATATATATATATATATATATATATATATATATATATATATATATATATATATATATATATATATATATATATATATATATATATATATATATATATATATATATATATATATATATATATATATATATATATATATATATATATATATATATATATATATATATATATATATATATATATATATAAATAAAATATTACAAAATTCAAGATTATAGCTAATAAATTAAAAAATATACGTAAAACTATACATAAATTCATTCTATATAAAAAATATATTGATATTCAGGTTATTCGAGATTACTCTAACTATAAAGGTTCAAACTTTATCAAGCCAATCTACTAATCTCAACAGAGGGTTGGTTAATGGAGCTTACTGATATTTTCTGATGCTGCTTATCAATAAACATAAACGTCGGATTCTGACACGTAAAGTCAAGTCTTAATTTCGAAGGGGAAAGTTCAAAGGTTTCTATACAGTAACAAATTAAGCTAAAGTTAGTAAAGATTAAGGCTCTATATTGAGTACAAAAAGTGAACTGTCAAGGCTCTCTTAGTAATGAACAAGTTTCTGGCAACAGTTTAATTGTTTTGGAACTTTTTCATAGTATTTAATAAAATGAACTTGGAACAACTGTATCATTATTTTAATTATGATTAATATTTCATAACATATGAAAGGAAAGTATAGAGATTTATTAAGGAGTTGTAAGGTTACAAGTCGAAACTTTTATATGTTTTTATATATTTTACACCAACCATTTTTATATGTTTTACATATTACATAAATTTTTAACATTAATTTGGAATAGTATTAACATCTCAATAATAATAGCGTAACACTTATATTTAAAAACATATTAATATTACACCTAAACAGCAGAAGTCAACGTCTGTTTTTTATTAAAATAACTTAAAACAACTCCTAAACCTTTATACATTGAACATGTGACAAGGAGCGATTAGTGCTGAGGGCGGCGTTGGCTGTTGCAACGAATATATATCCTTAAGAAAGATTAACGATCTTCAGGTAGAGCGCTTGGGGTCGAGCTATAATTAAACGCAATGGATGAAGCTTCCCCAAAGATTCTGACTAAGGGTACGCGTCTCGCTGAGTTATGATTTCACGCGATACGTGATTGGCACCCCGTAATGAAGCTTTTGATTCAAGTTATTGTGAATTGAAGATTTACAACTTTTATATAGAGCTTTTGATTACGCTTTGATTATTGTATATCAGGCTTATGTGAATAAAAGGTATTTATCTATATATCTAGTAACTTAAGGTAAGAAAATTATTGAATAATAAAGTAAAAACAAAATAATTGACGTATATCAACATAAATATAAGAAATATCAGTTATATAATATATTAAACATTAAATAGACTGAAACTTGTTCTAATAACCATCAAAGATGTACAAATTTAGAATAACTACGCCTTAAGAATGCAAAAATCACAAAAAGCACGTTAAAGAACGCAAGTACCTTTTAAGAAGGTGGTAAGGAGTGAAAAACGGTAATAAAAGTGGTTCTTTGTTCACCCCTGTCTGCATAGTCAGTACTCACAATTCTTGTTCGTTTGAGACTTATACCTTCTAGTTTTATTACTTTAATTTTTAAAATAAGAGAACCGAATCTTTCGTCACATAAAGAAGTAGTAACTTTTGAAAACTTTAACTAGATGAAGAACAAGTTAATATGCAAGTAGACTTGAGTAACGCTAACTGGTTAATAAGTAATTATTATTATTATTATTATTTTTTTTTTTTCTCCGTTGCTTAGCCCCTTGCTTTCTCCGTCCCCGCTTTCCGCCGTTTTTGAGGCATTGCGTGTTGAGTGGCGGAACTCAACGCCGCGCTTTGCCTAGTTTGCCAGAGCGAAGAAAATGGAAATAGAAAAATCCATCTTCTCCGACTGGGGATCGAACCCAGTAACCGTCGCGTTTACAGGCGGACGCTTACGCCGCCACGCCACGACGGTATATGATATGTACGGTATATGATGATATTATGATAAAATAAAAAAATATTCAACGAAATAATAAGAAGAGCAAGTATATATTTAATTCAATATCTAGTAGTAAACGCTGTAGGAAATAGCGGGTTCGATCTTCACTCAAGATAAAAAAAAATCAGTTATGGTAACAAAATGTACGATGTTGTGTTCCGCAACTTAACGTGCAATTTATTGAATTTAGGAAGTCGGGTATTGATATTAGTTACTCATGACCTATTTTGCTAATTAGTAGATAAAATATGAAAAAATACAGACTAAAACACTTTTACCTTCCTTAGTAATTTAAACAAACTAAATATGCTTTCACCAACCGATTTTAGGATAATATTATTTAACTAAATTAAAATACATACATACATACATATCTTCACGCTCTATCCCTAGCGGGGTAGTCAGAGAGAACGGAGCGCCAAACGCTGCGGTGCCTGTATACCTCTTTCGCCTCGTCCACAGTCATTAACCTCTTCATACATGCTCTCCGGGGAGTCCTCATGATTTTTATTATGTCCTCATATTGTTAGTAATAGTAGGTGTTTATTAGACGCCTACTGTTTTCCATTGTATGGCATTCATTGTATTAATTATGTATAAGACTAAATTAATTATACAAATATTACCACAAATTAATTCTCTATCAGGATAACCACGCGTATTGATGCTTTAACCAAATGTCCATTATCTTTTAATGTGTTGAATTATTAAATCAAGTTTCTGGTGGTAAGCTAATAGTAATATTATTAGCTTAAAGTAAGCCTTTGTTATATATATTTATATACCTAGTATGTTATATATTTATATACCTAGGTATTAGTGCTTATTGCTATTTATAGATGAGAAAGAATGATGAAAGCAGTCTTGGAGGAGTGGGACAGTGGTCTTGAGTTCACTCTGCACCTGTTATACAATTTTCTTCAGTTTCTCTATATAGGTCTGATCGATGAAGCGGATATTAACGCTGCTCTGTATTTCGTGAAGTAAAACGCGGTGTTAAGTAATGTATCAACACACAGTATCTTTGATTTTGGCTAGAAAGTGTTTGGATGTGGAGTTGTCATAATACGTCATAAAAAACTTTAAAACCTTAAAAATTAAACACCTTGAATATATATTTTATATTTTAAGTAAAAATAAAAATAATATAAAAATATATTGATTGAGTTATTAAAAAAATTAAGTTTATGTTGTACACAAACTCGATCGATCGATATTTTGTTTATTTACTTCTTCACAGAAAAATAAAACACATAAGACTATAATAACACAGAAATAAATTTGAATAATTTTCTTGGTACTCAAAGTAATGATTTATTAGCTTGAGCCTATCAATAAACTTGATATTTATAATCACGTAAAACCGATTTAATAATCGAAAATCATGCAATAATTCGATTACTTCACATCTATTCGCTCTATTCGATATTGGTATGAGTGCTTTCGACAGATAGTAGGTCCGAGATCGGCCTGTCACCGAGTATAATCCGACGGTAGGATGCGGTCCACCGCCCGATATGTCAATTAGGATATTGCATGCAGCTAGAACAGACAAAGTTTGAGTTTGCCTCGAGAACGCTGTTTGAACTTGATAATTGTATTGACTGTGGCTAAGAGTTACTTAAGATATAAGGGCTTAACGAAAGTTAAACTTCTATATGAACAAAGTTAATAATAAAGAACTAAATTGTTTTGAATATAAATATTTCTCTTATTTGTGCTTTAGTCCACAACAGATTAATCAAATATCATCGAAATGCAATAACATAGGCTTGACTTACTGCTGGCAACATAAATATTAAGAAAATTTTACAAAATTCTTATTATTTATGTAAAAATTTAAATGAAACATACAACAAAAATAATAAACTATTAATTATTATAAAATATATAAAAAAATGTTAATTTTTACTGAGGCTAGAAAGATATATTTAAAGAAAATATATAAATTTGACTGCAACGGGATGAACATGAGCCCCTTGGAAACCTTAGAAAGCAGGGTCGGTTTACATACTTTTCCGTTACGTGTGGGAAATTAAAAACACTATGATTTTACTAGGTTTTCGTGAAATTGGAACACAACCAGAAAAAATTAATCATAAAAAATAACCTATATAATTTTACCCTAAAACTACACCTATTAAATACTTATTTAGCTTTACAAAACAGGTCGTTTGCAACATTCTTACTTAGCAATCTTTGAAATAAAAATCCGAAATGACCGAGGCCACAAAGCCGAGCCGCATTAGTATAAAGCTGGCCAGCAATTAGCTTCGCTGTTTGTGGACAGAATCAGCCCGGGGGTAATTAGCAGCGTAAATATCTTGGACTGTAGAACCTCAGAAGAGTTGTATAGCAGAAGTGAAGCGTGTAGAAATGCGTCGTTTATAGCAATTTAATATGAACCTTAGGTATTTATACTAGTATAATTGGATAAATTTTGTACAAAAGAAATTTTTCGTTTCTTTAATAATTTTCTTTGTGAAAATTAATAAACGTTTATTTCTACGAATACACTTAAATTATATTTCTTCATTAAATAAATTAAATTTTATTAGACAATTTACTTCCTCGCGTAAGTTGATTACATTTTCCTATTAACTTCTAATTCTAAGTTCATACCCAATGGGACAAAGGATCGCCAGCTAGCACTGCTTCGTTCAATAGTTGTAATTAGCAGGAACTCTTTTCACTATGTTTTCATATTCCAGATATTTTATATAACCAGGTATATAGCAATTTCAGAGCTAAATACAAAGCTAGCATGTGCCAAGAGTCTAACATTTGAAAAGCTACTAATATTTTCGCATTATTTTCTACATTTCTTTTTTGCTTTATACTGTATCCCTCAAATAGTGGGTAGTAATAGTGAGCCTGGTGTTTAGACACTTCATTCCAAACTTTTTTTTAATTTTCAAAACGTTACGTGCCAAGTGTAACACACAACGCCTCTTAGAAAGACTTAAGAGGAAATTAAAATAATTCGTTTCAAGAAATAGAATAAGAGCCTTAATCAACTAGCCTATAATCATGCATAATGCTTTTAAATCGTTTTTGGCTGTTTATATTCACGAATAATACTTATTTATTAAGAAATATTTTCCAGTGCATATTATAGAATGTATTACTTGTATAACGAGAAGAAGAACAGTTTGTCATATAATTTAGATATGTATATATTTGATAGAAAAATGGCAATTTCTTAATTTTAGTTTAGATCTTTAATGGTGGCATTCAGAGCAAGCACTTTTACGACTATACAAAAATCATATGAAGTTACAATTCATATATTTTTATATATTGAGTTAACCAAATTCTAACTTCAAGCTAAAATATATAGTAACTTAAGTCATAAAGCCTATGTCCTTAATATATATTTTAACGTTAAAAAGTACATATTGCAAAACAAAAACTCTACCTTTGTTAGCAATATTAAAAGGAACAGCAAATACTGTCTGTAAGGGCTCTAATTAAATTCACCGTACTCAGACAGCCCAAAAAACACACTCATTTGAATTTCGAATGCAATGCGAACGTGACCTAAGCATACCCCCATTTGGATGCACTGTGGTCGCTTCGATTAAGTTAAGCCCCACAAATAATACTTTCAACGTTAAATGTTGCTTTAAGAGGCAATAGCTAATGAGTAATGGTTTAATTATTTTATAATATTTTTAGAGTTGCAAAATATCTAACTGTATATATTAGTTTTGAAATGAAATAGAATTTGTTCGTAGAATTCATATATTGCTTATTGCACTAAATAAATGTATATAAAAATAATAATAAATGTTTATCACATCAGTTAACTATTTCTAAAAGAGATCTAGTCCAGAGTAAAATAAAAAAATAAAACGAAATGTTTGCATAATTATTAAACAATTACATAATTATATACTTAATACTAGTACTAAGGTCTATATATATAAAACTTAAATATTTAAGGAGAAATATGGGTAAGAGACATGATAATTACTAAACATAAATCCCTTATTCAAAAAATATCACAAGCAACACATATTGGTAGAATCTATACTTTTTCAACACTTATACCTTATTTCATTCGCTCTACGCTTATATACTCGAAAAGTTATAAAGTTAAAATTATTTGTAATATTAGATTTTCTATCCTATACTATTAAAAGTATGTAAGTATAAGTATCTAACAGCAACAAATTCAGCAGGATCACTGAATAAGGGTTAGCTTTAATTATGCAGGCGAACCCTTTCACGTCAGCGCATATAAGCTTCCGTTTTGCTGATTGAATCAAATATAAAGAAAAGGGCCAAGTTAATACCTCAAAACCATTCGTTTAAGATAAAATAACAAAACTTTATTAAAGATGACCTCTCTTTATTCATTACAGGGCTACTATATAAATGATAAAAAGTAATATATGGTGTATCTTTTGTAACTGCCAAATATATTTTTATATAATATAAATTTCAAAATTATAATTACAACGTGGGTAAAGAAAACTAGAGAGTTATAACACTCCGTTTCCCACTTACTGTCCAGACATTGTGAGTTGAATTGCAAAGTTGTTGGGCCTCGCTTTATGTTGTTATTAAGGCGTGAAAATAAAAGTTATTAATTCCCCCTATTGAGAATGGAACCCGCCACCATTGTTTACTTAAAATAATAGTACAATCTAGCGGAATCCTATAATAAATTAACGTGTTTATCCATAACTAAATCATTCAGTATACAATTATTTTAGTGAGACTGCAGTCGGATAATGCACCTTGAATAAATAATGCGTCGGCACACAAATAGACGACACGTCCAAAGCATTTGCTGATTTGCTCTATAAATATCTCACCGGTCTTTTTAATCCCTAATTGATCGAAATACTGGAGCCGGATTCAGCCCCAAAATTACAGGGGATTCGTGATTCTTTATAAGCTACCTAATAAGGTTACTTGTTCTCTGTGGTTCTTGTCTTTTTATTTTTAAATTTTTTGGTGACAAATTTAACTATGACTTTAAAAGTATGTCAACCCATAATTTAGACAATCTTATATAATTTTGTAGGTAATTTATTTATTTGTAGCAAAACAATAATGACAAATGTATCTTCATTACTTTATGCAGATAATCAATAAATTACTTTGATGACAGAAACAGGCAATTTTCAAAGTCATAACGTGGTAATGCTTCATAATTATGTCGTCCATGGTTCTTTATTATACCTATAAAACATCTCTAGATGATATTACGATGGACATGTCTCTAGTGGATGTTATATCAATCTTTATTGACAGTGAATAAATAATAATAATGGAGTGCCTAAACTTATTAAAGAATCAGAAAAAAATAAAAATATATTTAAAATTTGTGTATATTATTTACAAGATTTTTCTTTTTTTAAATAATTTATTATATTTTTTAATTGCATAAGACTTTGATTGACTTAAGTGGCGGCACAGCGGCACAGCGTATAAAAGGACGATATTGTCAATATAGTGAAATGGATCATTTCCATTCCCTTGTTCTAGTAAGAAAGACAAAGCGCATTGAGTTCTGCAATTCAACACGCAATATGTCGAAAATTTAATTCAAAATGGGGTGTCTGTCGGAATATGTTAACACTAAGTCCTACAGATCCTCTGTTTACCCTACTAAATATAGGATATAGCGTGCAGCTAGAAATATATACATTAATATTGATTATATAGTATACTTGGATATAGTAATATACATATATTAAATAAGATATAAATAACTTGGTGCCTACTTATCTTTCTTTGACATTAACTTTAGCTAGATAATTACCCTAAATTAGAATTTGGCCACATTCTTTGGAAGTTGTGAAATAAACAAAGTTTTGTAGTGCCAAAATATATTTTTGTAGTTTTCTTGTAAGGAAGTGTCTGGCGTAGTCGCCGCCTCGTCGTCGCCAGCGACATTATGTTCTATCCCAAATTTGGACACATAAAATTCCACTGGTTTTCTTAAGTAACTGCTTACTTTAATTATAATCATTAAGTTATATATTACTAATTAAAAAGCTTTTGATTATAAATGAATTTCAATGACCTTTTGCTTAAAATGTAAAATTTTTAATCAAACAGTCGTGTTAGTATAAAATTTTATGGATTAAGATGTGAATATTACTTAATAAAAGCTTCCTGTTCACAAATACAGCAATAATTTATTCTCCCGGAAAGAACAGTTCAGTAACATTTTAGTCGCCTTGTTATGGAATCGGTCTTGTAATTGCCAAATTTATGGCTGCCTACACTAACGCAATTGTGGCGGTGTGCGGGGACGTGTATCACTCTAAATTAGATTGCAATGCAAACGCAAAGAGGTTGTCGTTGAGAGTAGACTGTTATTTATTGGCAAAAACAAAGGTTGTTAATTATGGCCACTCGTGTGGCTTGTTATTTTGTTCTGGCATGGGATACACTTTTCTTTTTAGAGTTTCGTACCTCTAGGTAAAAAATAAAACCTTTTGGGATCACTGCGTTGCTTGTCTGTCTATTTATCGTCTGTCAAAACCATTTTCTCAATCTTTTCAAACGTAACAGGTAAGTCTCGAAGTTGACTATTTATAAGTTGAAAAAAGTTAGTAATTTTTGTAAGTAATATTTTCCCCATAGGACTACAGTCATATTATTGGTACGCAAAGAAAGCGTGAGTATTGCTCACGTTTGATCGATATTATTTTGATATTTCTTTATTATGATTAAAGAAAAACAATTTATTTTAGTAAAAACAAATAAATTTATTTATTATAAGTACATATTAGTAGTTGTTTTATACAACGCAATTACATGTCCAATGTAAGCACCCAAGAAATAAAGATTAATGTATTTATGTTTTCTATTTTATGTTCTATATTTATAAATAAAAGCTATATAAAAATATTTCCGAAAGAAAATTGAGTCTTTAGGGCTTAAGTCAGAAAAATTTTGAAAGAAATATTTTGGAAAGTCTAATTCTATATTATGAATTCTATTTTGTTGAGTCGGTATCAATTCAATATAAAAATATAATTGTATTATATGATAAGGCTTAAATATAGGCTTAAATTGTAAGTTTTAAAATAATTAAGAAAAATAAAATATTTTTAAGTTTCTATGGCGAATTGAGAGCACGAAGATGAGGTGAAATCCCCACAATTTTCCGAGCTAATTAGTTACAAAAACAATCATTAAAGCATTTTCAAGTTGGAAGCTTAACAAAGCCTGAGTTAAAAGTGTGTAGACAACAAATCCTTTGAAAATTTCATCTAAACAGTTTTAAAGTTGAGGATCTTGCTCCTCAGTTCCTCAGTTCGTTCGTCGGACGCCCGAGGCGGCTTCTTTAATTTATTTTCAGAATTAACGTCACAACTCGCGATGTGGAAGTTACGGGGTAGATAAGGTACACAAGACTTGCCCTATTTGTTGTTGCATAACTTGGTACAAAAGCTTGTACGCCAATTATTTCTTAAATTAAACGTTTAGTCTACTACCATAGCATTTAGACTAAGATATTATAAAGCATATTGTAGAATATATTCATTAACAAATTGAAAATTTTATACCTATATAATTTTCGTTTATAGGCGTGAAATTGGTATACTTATATATATTGTATTATCCAAAAATATATATTTATGACATTACTACTTTTCTCGTTTAATGAAAATCTAATAGGTTTAATCGCATATATTTTAATAACTGACAATATATACGTTTCGAACACGTACAACGTAGTCCGCTATCACGTAGACCTGTATATGCAGATATGTAGAAAAAAACACCGGCTTAACTTTCAAGTTTACAGTGTTTTCAGTGAATACACACAAGTACCAATAGCTCTTGCATATAAATCTTATGCTTTACAGCGTTATCTTTAGACAAGTTGTACGATATGATTTAAATATGAAGTTACGGTGAAGTTCCTCCGTAGGGGATGCTTGAACTCGCCGTGGGCTTAGAGGTAACACTAGTCTTAGTTACACCGAATGTTTGCATTTGGGCCATAGTTTGAGCTGCTACAAATACCAGCTTAGAACTTTCATCATTCAACAAACACTGTTAATACTGTTATATATATGTGTATATTTTTTGATAATAAAATTTATTATCAATTTATTTATAATGTAACCAACTTGCTTGTAAACTTGAAAAGTAGCAGGAAGTGGAGTGTTTTAATTCAAGTTCTCCCTGCTCACTTTTATATGCTATCTCTACCATCTATACTAACAGTATAAAGCTCAATAATTTGTTTGTTTGAGCACAATAATCTCAGGAATTAATGATTCAAATTGAAAAATATTTTTATGTATATTTTTTATACCATTTACTATCGAAGACTATGGATTTTCCGGCTGCTAGTATAGTAGTAGTATAGTAAGATAGAATAAAACAATAAGATTTAACAAATGCACATAGAATGCTTGAAAGGTATCATTTACATACTAGCCTGTAATCTTCTCTAGATTATCCTGCACATGTCCTTTACACGTAAGCCACATAGAACACGCTATTAATTAAGCCGAGACAGATAGCCACTGCAATGATGACCTCACATCTTGTATATATTATTGTATATACACACGGTAAAAAGAGAAAAGTAATCTTGCACTATATTAACAAGACAGTTTGAAGTATTTTTAATTAGTAAAAAATCAAAAATGATGTCTTTAAGTCGTAGCCACTCGAGAAGGGTGGATTATTCCATTTTATTCGCTCAGGCAACTAAGCAAGTGCGGCGTTGAGTTCCACCAATCATATTAAATTTTGTACTACACTAGTCTCTCATATACATATGCAGTATTAAATAAAAAAAATCTTTTCAAATGGAAATATTATCTGAAAGATATACGGGAAGGATGATCCACATTTAAACAAAAGCATTGCGACTGACAGTGGGTCGGAGCTATTAATCAACACGAGACAGATCGCCATTGTCTTGATAAACGTACCAAGTTACTGTTACGAGGTTATTTAACCATTGTTACAGTAATATTGATATTAATTTGACATATTTCTTTGTTTACATAGTATATATGTAGCAACAAGCTAGCGGTCGTCATACGGTAATATTTAACTATATTATCTAGGATTTTTTTCCTTTTTAAAATGAAAAGAAAGTTGAAAGTTTAAAATAATGCTGTGCACTTAGCAATTAGCAATGAAATCTTTTTCTAATTAGTAACAAAGTGGCGTGGCAATAAATTTGATTACAGGTAGCCGCGGGAAAGCGTTTGTGCGTGAAGTTACTACGCTGAGAGCCCTTTGGGGGAAACGTCAAATAAACTTTATCAACTCTCATTCGTAGCGTTTGGCAGACTTCGTAATAAATTAGACAGGATTTTAATGTAACTAATTGCTTTATGAAACTTTTCTTGGGATCATTTAGACTAATTTAAGAAGGTTCTATTTATTTACTTCTAAATATAGTTATTTCTTTTTAATTATAGTTAAATTATAATTATTTAATAAATCATTAATAATATAATATACTATGTATACTGTGACTATGTTGGAAATATCCACGAAGTAAAACATTTTATATATAAAGGTAAAATTTGCAACATTTTAAAATTTAACGTGAATTTACAAAGTGAAGTCGTCTGATCTATTTGATTCCAGCTCCACACTTCAACTTGGTAATAATTAAACGCAAAACAGTCATACCAACCAACAAGTGCAAATATGCTTGTGTACTTTAATACCCAGCTCTGGTGCGGTTGCTTGTCTACTTCGTTTGTATATTTATGTACAATCTACTTAGATTTAATATTTCGTTGATACTGTTGCACACATTTTCTCATAATATTAAATGCTTGAGACGTCACATATAGAAAGTATGCGACGGTAGTAGGTAAATGTGAATATAAGTCAGGGAATTGAACCCACAAACTGGCAAATTTTACTGGCAAGGTACGCAGATGCTACATCTCTCGCCACGAAGGTAAAGTTTATATTTTAGAAAAATATTCAATTCAAAAGAATAGCTTTAAATAAAATAAATGAATTATTTATCTTATTTATCGTATTTAAATAATATTCTCGATGAAATTAAAAATATTCATATTAATGAAATATTATGAATACCTAGTTAATCATATGTGGCACTATTTTTTTCTATTAAACGTGTAATAGTAAATCTAACCTACAACATCTTAACCTCATATATATAATAACCAAACCAAATACATACATATCTAATAACCAAAATGTAAATCTATTGACGTTTTCTATTTTATATGACACGTTATAAAACTTTGAATATGGTATAATAATTCTATCAAATCAAATTAAATCTCACATATAGTATGGTACAACAGACCCATAGTATAGTAAGAAAAAAAAATCACATGAGTATAGATAGAGGTGACATCCAAGAAACAACCGATATATACACGATTTCCTCTAATTTTCTAAATATATTGAAAAATCCATACGTTTCTAAATTAAAATATCAATAACACTACAACACTCTAGAAATAAATTGAGCACTTACTTTGCACTCCATCGAATGACTTTTTACTTTATGGCGGCACTCTGTTATCAAATTGTGCCTGAATCATCAATAATCCTTTAATTAAGGCCATTTTCTAAAATATTTTTTTCCTATGTCAGCGACCACTTTGTCAAAGCAATGATGGATGGCAATCGATAGGAATTTATTTTATTCCCCTGATTCGTTTAGCCGAATATTGGTGTCATTTTGAATTGATTGCTTGCGAAGACTCAGAGAGTTGTATTAATTTCCCATTTTTGGTTTTTACGGTTCGGAATCATAAAAATATGTCAATTTCGTAATAATTAATGGATTTGTGCCCTAAATTTTGATATTATCAACATTATTTTTAGTTCACAATTCGCTTTTTTTGTACTTTTCAGCAAAAGACCCGAGAAGCTAATACTATTGTCTTCGTCACCGCAGCAAGAACTTACTTACAGTTTACATCAAAAAATAAACAATAGAAATAAGACCGAAGAAAATTATTTTTCACTATAAAAATATTTATAATTTACAAGCACAGTAATAATTTACTGTTTATTATAATTTTGTATTGACTATTTGTTTTGTTACACAGTGACTGTTGGTCAGGGAAACCTCAACTGTACCGTAAATAAATATGCCGTCATTAAATTCATAATTGACGTAAACTATTATTTATAAAAAAATATATTCATTACAATTTATACATTTATTTTATATACTACAAAGAGCTTGACAAATCAAAATGTTAACAAACATTAAAACAGTTTATTTTCTTTTTCAGAAAAATTCGCTGGTGGTAATGTAGAAATTCTATGATGTTTTGTTAAAATACAATATCTTACAGTCCTTTATTTCAGAAACCAATTCAAAGACATCGAAACTAAATTCCAATTCCGTTTGATTGCTATTGACATGAAACATGCGATTCATTTAAAACCAGGCCACGACGGCATTGTCTGTAAGACAGCATGTTATTGTTAAAATGAAGATGAAATTGAAATATTGATCTATTTATTAAATATGATGATGATGATAATAGCTTTACGCTTTATCCTGTATATTGCAGGGTAGGCAGAGGGAACTGCAGGAACCATAGGAACCTAGTGTTAAGAACTATCCCTGCTCGCTATCGCTTCTCCATCCCTGCTTTTTGCCTTTTCGGAGTCATCGCGTATTGAGTGGCGGAACTCAACGCCGCGCTTTGTATTGTTTCTAGAGCGAAGGAAATGGAAATAGTAAAATCCATCTTCCCCGAGTGGGAATTGAACCCTCAAACCATCGCGTTTACAAGCAGACGCTTACGCCTCTGCGCCACGACGCTTTATTAAATATTTTTCTGATATTATCATGTAGGATTTAAGTATTTTGCTGAGACACAATAGAGGTTAGTTCTACCATAGTGCTATATAATCACAAAGATATATCATATATGTTTTATAAGATATAGAAAAGTAAACTGTGACTTGAGATTAGGCCGAAGAGATATATTCATCGCTTAATTCGAATTATCTAGAGCTCCTTACGTGTGAACCTGTAATATAGATTATTAAACAAATTCCCCTGCAATATATTTTTTTGCAAAAAAACGTTTCCTGAAATTGCACGCTAACGTCTTTGCAGCACGAATATGGGGACCGACCTACATTCGTAATGGTCTTATTTATAATATAAAGTAAACTAATAGTATAGATATTATTAGTAATTTAACCTTTATTTGTATAATATTAATCATCATGTAAGGAAATAAAGATAACCTTATGTAAAAAAAATTAATTGTTTCGTTTTGTTGAATACATTAGTGTATAGCAGGTATTAATAATGAATATCGTCTATGACGTGATGAAATAGCTTTAGAGTTTCTTTTTAATTAATACTAAGTGCGAATATTTTTTAAGTACACGTGTTTTAATAAAATCTGTAACAAACATGGAACCTGACATTTAAAGACTTAAATTTGACATCGGAAACATATTAAAATATATTTAATATATTTTAAAAGAACGTTAAAAGGCATAAAAATGGAAACCTCTCTTAAATATTCTTTGAGTGCACCGCTATACGTTATAATCGAACCGCTAATAAAATATAAGTACGGTACAATACAGCAAGTCACTCTCTGGGCACATTGTAGCGATTTATGACAATCCTTTTTACCACATTTAAAAAATATACATACATATTACAAAATAGGGACGTGATGTATGTACGGCATCTTTCAGCCGAATTGTGATTGGGGCTTAGGGGGCGATAACTCCATTTTATGGCCCAATTTTTGTCGGATATACAATATTTGGAATGTTATTAAGAGTACCGCCGCAAAATTAATGCGTAAGAAAAATATTATTTAATATATTTCAAATTTCTTTATAAATTTGAATATTTCTTTACATATTCTTCATTCCGTATTCGTATTCTTCATTTCAGGACCGTCGTGGCGCAGAGGCGTAACGTCTGCCTGTAACGCGACGGTTTCTGGGTTCGATCCCCAGTCGGAGAAGATGGATTTTTCTATTTCCATTTTCTTCGCTCTGGCAAACTAGGCAAAGAGCGGCGTTGAGTTAAGCCACTCAACACGCAATGCCTCGAAAAAGGCGGAAAGCGGACGGAGAAGCAGGGACTAAGTAACGGAGTGTCTTAACACTAGGTTCCCACGGTCCCTGCAGTTCCCTCTGCCTACCCTGCCATGTGCGGGATAAAGCGTGAAGCTAAAAAAAAAAAAAAGAAAAAAAAAAAATATATATTCTTCATATGGTATTACTTTAGCATCTATTTTTACAAATATTTTAAATATCTGTTTCACATCACTTTACGATGACTTTCAGGCTTTGTTTATGAGGCAGACTAAACCTCATCCTGAATATTCATTTATTTACTCTAACTGCAACGTTTATATCATTGTCTTCAGTTTATCTTTAGCGTAGGGGCATCTAATATTAAAACGTTGGGTTGATGAAATTACTCCCATATATTATGCTGTACAGTAACCTAGACTACTTAAACATAATGCCTTCAAAGTATATAACATTATGATTTATCATAAAAATATATAGCTAAGAAATATATATATTTTCTATTATCCACATTTCCAGTGACAATTTTGCTTACATTGACGTGTTGAAACTTTTCAGAGTTTTTAATATTTACATATAGTTTATGACATATAGTGACGATGAATTCTGCCAACCACAACAAAGAGCTATTGTAAACGTGCCATTTCCTTGTTTCTTTTTTTATTTCGTCTATTATGGTTATTTATTAGATATTCCAGACACTTAATATTATACTATTAAAAAATCTCTCAATTGTTTTATTTGATTGCAAATTTAAAAACAAGAACCATGCCATTATGTATATCCAGAACGTAGTAATAATATTAACCTCCATTTATATATTGCCAACCTAGAATAAACATATAAAGCAAATGTCAAGCAATATTCAAAACGGTCGGGGAATGAATTAAACTGGACTTATCCAAAGAACCTTTATTGTCATGCAAATTAAACGGTATTCGGATATAATTACTTCTCTCATATACTAAGATAGAGCTTTTATGTTTGTACAGTTTTCAAACATTCTAGACAAGAGTTAGACGTGTAGTTTATTCGAGGTGTAAGTTTCGTACGTAATAGGGAAGTTTGTTTTAGAGTTGCCGGAGATTATTATTGAGTGGTAAAGCATGTAAAGTTTCATACCAGTTTGGATCAAATGTTATATTATGTTGTTGCATTCTTTGTTTAACACAGGAGTTTAAGAATTTCTCTTAGATAATAAAGACTATTTTCATGATTTTTAAAGTGTAAAATACTTAAAGAAAGCATATAAAAAGGTTGCGTTGCGTTCAAAATTTTTATATGCCCTTAAGTATATTTTTTGATAAAGACTATTAAGTTAAGTGATATCTATCGGAGCTGTTGCATTCAGGCAATTGTCCATATAGAAAGTGTACCACTCTGAAATATTGCTTTTAAATGACCTATATCATTTACTACAATTACCTATTTGGTACATATCAAAAATTCATAACATGTTCAGTTATATTTGTGTATGGGCAGAATAATACTAGCAACGTTTCGTCAAAAGTTTGGAGAATATTCAGTTTGTTCTTTAAAAAGTACAGCCAGTTTGGCATATGGCAATCTAATTTTGATTAAGACATTTATTTTAGAAATAGAAATTTATACCTTAAGTGGTACAAAATATTATAGTGTCACATAATCGTCTATTTCTAATAGTACAAGAAATATATACAGAATTTAAAACCTAAAGTATATTTAACGCCATACGTCAATATTTAAAATACGGGAAAAGCAAATTTAATTCCGCCATACATCGATACGAAGCAGAATATTGTAGAAAATCCACTCGACGGTAACGACTCGGGCGCGTAAAGCCATCATTTATTACTGCGACTACGGCTTAAACAAAAAATTCCAGATAACTTTTCATATTTTCAACGAATGCAAACGGGTCACCACTACGACTATTGTTGTTTCCAGGACAATGCGAACTGGAATGGTTGTCTAAGGCTTTGTCGAATACCCAGTCGATACATTGGTCTAAGGTTTCCTATATTGATATTTAAAGTGAAAATATTGCTATCAGAAGCTCTATATCGATATTCGTATTGTATAACGAAGACGTACCTGAAGTCAATACGAAATAAATGTGGTTATTTTCAATGTAAAGTAACACTTATGGTTAAATTTAAAGTTAAAATCAATTTCTTTTGTTATGGAAAATGATTATGTGGTACATCACAGGGAATATGTACTGGAAAAATATATTAACTCAAAAATAGACCATAATAAATTGTAATAACGGCGGAAAGCGGGGATGGAGAAAGCAGGGACTAAGCAACGGAGTGTCTTAACACTAGTTTCCCACGGTCCCTGCAGTTCCCTCTGCCTACCCTGTCATGTGCGGGATAAAGCGTGAAGCTATAAAAAAAAAATAAAAAAAATTGTACTCACATGGAACAGAGAAATATAACAAATAAAAATTGATAACCCTGCTAATTACAATCTTTGATAAAATATCTACGGATACCCAAAAAGTAATTATTTACAGCAAACACGTTGCCTGGCATTCAAATTAAAAAAATACAAATTAATATGGCGTTAAGCTTTATTGGGTTTTACACATTAATTTAGAAGGAAAACAAAACATTAATTTCTGTTATCGACAACACACAGGCGCTCAGGCGTTCTCGTAGGATGTAATCTCTGTACGAGCCGTATAACGTGTGTAAATATGCGCACATTGATAAATAAATACCAGAATACGCGTTTATTTTGTAAGGAAATTGAATAGATTCATTTTCATGGCAAATAATGTATAAAGTAAGAGTAATATGTAAAGTAATAAGGATACATGATTTTATATGACTATTTACAAAAAGTTAATAATACCATCCTAAAATCATATATTACCTTAAATACTTATAAAAACAATTAATAACAGTTAGTATTTTTATACAAAAATTCAAAATTATGAACGGTTTATTTAATCTTCAATCAGTTGTCGATTTTCCTGGTACCGCAAATTTAACAATAACTGCAAAAAAAAACAAAAATTCTTTTAAGATTCCTAAAAAATATCATATGTCCCATGACATTGTAATGTTAGATCAAGTTTGCTAAAATTAAGGAAACTCGTCAATGATTCAACAATACGGCAGTATCATCAAATAATAGGGAAAGATATTCCCATAGGGTTGTCAAAATTATGTCAAATTATACGTTACACGCGTTGTTTATCCTTCAATAGGACTTGTATATAATGGAATATACAGTATGAAAGATGGTAACATATTACTATATTATTTATGTTTTTAATAGATTTTAATCATGATTTTTCTGTACGTGTTAACCCTATCCAACTACACAAATAAATGAAGCCAGTCAGCCAAACAATAGCTGAATCGTGCTCATTTATACTTAAACAAATACCTTAAAGCGTCTTTCAGTTACAAAATCAGTATCATTATGTTCAAGTCAAATATTGAATCGAATATAATGTGATTCGTTACACCTACTTCTGATAAATTAAATCTCTCTACTAAACTTTTTTAACATATATATAGGGATTTTACTATTTCCCGAGTTGTTATTACAACGTACTCGTATAATTAAAGAAAATTGACATATTGTATAAAAAATATTTCTATAAAAATGTAGAATTATCTCTGATAATGAAGCCAATATAGATGGCGCTGTAGAAGTATATGGAAGTATTTTAAAAATAGTTCCACAAATCAATCTTTTATTACTTACATTAGTTCAGCAGTAACTAAATAGTTAAAATAATTAAGAAATAGATGTAAAGCTAATTGGCTAAAGTGTGAAATTTGTTTAATCTATTATGAATTGAACTGTTCAAGTTCCAACATCGACTATATTTTTCAGTAATTCAGTAATTTGAAAACTAAAACAGTACAAAAAGTAAAATCCTAGGTCAAAACTCTCAAAACCAAGGACCGTCGTGGCGCAGAGGCGCAACGTCTGCCTGTAACGCGACGGTTACTGGGTTCGATCCCCAGTCGGAGAAGATGGATTTTTCTATTTCCATTTTCTTCGCTCTGGCATCTAAGGCAAAGCGCGGCGTTGAGTTCCGCCACTTAACACGCAATGCCTCGAAAACGGCGGAAAGTGGGGACGGAGTAAGCAGAGACTAAGTAACGGAGTGTCTTAACACTAGGTTCTTATGGTTCCTGCAGTTCCATCTGCTTACCCTGCCATGTGCGGGATAAAGCGTGAAGATAAGAAAAAGAGAAGAAAAAATTCTCAAAGTGTGCTCAATTAGAACGTTTATATAAATATTAATATAATAGATTTTGTTTATAAAAAACTAGCTGGCACTGGCATGGCATGGTAAAAATACTCAATTTATTATTTAACGTTTCAAAGTATGGGGACAAGTATAATCGCCTTTCAGTTAAGTCTTATTGTCGAGTCGAAGGCTCGAGTCTTTTCAGGTAGGCTTTTGCAGGAATTATTAATTTATTGCCGCCATACAAATTTCACACCGCATTTCATCTACTTATTCGTTTTGAATCATTTATTTGGCTTTCATTTGTATATAGGTACTCATCACCCCGTCTTAATTTTGAATGAAGTATTGTAAAATATTGTTTATAAAGATAATGGAGTTTAAATATGAAAATATATATTAAATGTATGTTGATAACAATGTTAATCCCTTGTGATAGTCTTAAATAACTTATATTTTAAAGTCAATCGGTGATTGAGGCTACTGTGGTTTAATACATACATTACATTACACATTTACATTACACAATGGTTGTTGGTTCGATGTCCACTGTAGGGAATAGATTATTTTTATTTGTTCACTATATATATATATATATATATATATATATATATATATATATATATATATATATATATATATATATATATATATATATATATATATATATATATATATATATATATATATATATATATATATATATATATATATATATATATATATATATATATATATATATATATATATATATATATATATATATATATATATATATATATATATATATATATATATATATATATATATATATATATATATATATATATATATATATATATATATATATATATATCTATGTAATTTATTTCAGTGTAACAATAACGATTGTTTATTTATTTCGTAGATTCATAATTTTAATGCTATGATCCCACACTAAAAAAAAACATTATAGATATCTAGTAAATTTTATATAGTAATAGCTCTTTGAAAATATTAAACCTAGTTAAAAGTTTTTCGTTTGAAAATAACTTTTTCAAATTTATAAGAAAGAGGCAAGTTGTTAAAATATTGCGAGTGGCATACAGAGTGTACAAATTACGTCAAAGTGGTAAGGCATTCATCGCATTTTTTATTTAATAATATATCAAGGTCAATTACCAATTTAATATACAATGTATATTAATTTCTTGTTGTTGAGCTACCTGTAAACGCGATGGTTAGTGGGTTCGATTCTGACCCGAAGAAGATGGATTTTTTCAAAAGCGCGGCGTAAAGTTTTACCATTAGACACGCAGTGCCCCGAAAGGTGGAAATCAGGGAACGGAGTGTCTTAACACTAGGTTCATTACGGTTCCCGCAGTTTCCTCGCGTATTCTGCTATGAGCGGATTAAATTCTGAGGCATAGGCATAAAATAAAAATAAGTGCTCAACTATTAGTTTATACACTTTATTTCTTTTACCATATATTTATACGCTCTGCAATAATTACACGTTCGAATATACATAATTATATATTAAACAAATATATCTTTATATTCGTAATATAAGTCTGACATTCTAATATTATACCAAAATAACTGTAAAATACAAGTTCAAGAATAAAAAAATCTTCCATACCACATTGTACCAAAGTGGCTATTTACAGACTAATATAAATGTGTTCTCATTTCGAATGTTAAAGGAATATAAGGAGATAATCTTAGATGCAGCATCCCGGCTCCATCCGAAGGCAATTTCACGCCACGTCGTCGTAGGCCTCTTGTGTAATTCGTTTCTCTCAAATATACTCGATGAAAAATTTTGTATCTACTTTACTCAACAATGTAATTTCCGTGTGGTGACACTCACGTTCATGCCTTGGTAAATTACAATGTAAATATTCAGAAAGAACTTGATTTGTTCTGTATATAATTGTAATAAATTACATATAAATATTGTGTGTGCTTATATAAAGAAGAGCAAAATTTTTACACATCGTCCTCTAGTAACAAGACTGATCGTGGCGTAGAGATCTGCCTCTTATCACGCAATGTTTTGAGTCAGAATTATGCTACCTACCCAGCTTCACGCAGAATCCCGCATTGAACAGATATGTGGGAAACAGTATAATAATATAATACCTACATATATCTCTATTCCATAGCTATCTCATTGCCTATCATTTAGATCAAAATTGTTATACCTCATTCTATGACATAAACATGCTTTGATGAGGTAGATTTTATGATGCAGATTATTGCATAGTTAATTTCCAATATCGCACAAAAACTATTTGATTCAATTATTAATGAATGTAAAACAAATGATCATTATTCATTCTCGTTACCACTAATTAAAACTATTGTTATGCTAACACAAACACGGCTAATGTGCAAACCAAACATATTGCGCTAAATATCAAGCATTGCCTCTCAATTTGTTTAGCTAAGTGGAGTACGCTCAGGCATCCTGCGTAAATTAGTCTAGTTAAGTGCAGTGCAGGAATTTAATCCTCATATTTCGTCTGGCTGGGGCTCCGAATATCTTTCTACCTTCCAAACTTACCAATATACTAAAACAAAGCATCTTCGACTACACAAACACGTAATTAAGACCCAATTTTGCTTGTGAATAGAAATTAACCATGATTTTATAGATACTCTCTCTGAAAATTGTATTAAAGCAGTTTGAGCCTTAAACACAGTAAAATGTATCAAAATGTAATCAAAATGCCATAATTACACTGTCGTCTAATTTACGTGCATCTAAATTTAATGATACCAATAATTTTGCGAATAGATTTGAAGAACCAGACATCGTTACTTTTATATCAGGTACAAAGCAAACTGTCTTGCAGATACTAAAAAGAATATATTATAACTCTATTAAAATTAAAAAGCCGTTGTGGCACAGTGGCAAAGCACTTGACGGTAAATAATACGATTGTAGGCTCAAGTTTTACGTGGTGAGAATGAATTATTTTGTAAATCAAAGCGCGGCGTTGAGCTTCGCAACACACAATGTCTCAAAATTGGGCGGATTGCGTGATAAGAGTGTCTTGACATATAAAGCTGTAATAATAGAGAAAAATAGTTATAGTGCAAATTATATGTTGACGAGAAATGACTTTTAAATAGAAACAGAAGAGGTTGGAGCCTTTGTATTGTGCTAGTTGTAATTTCCTAGCAGACAAGCTTGCGACAATCCCGACTTATCTTTGTTCCTTCAGTACACTTTCCCTTAAGCCTGACTTCAAGCACACTTATAATTTCACCCATTATAACGTTTATTACTAACGTAGTAAGGATCCATTTTCTAATTTGACTTTTGACGAGCCTCTAGGTACATAGCATGATTTATGACGCAACTTTTCAACTGTTGTCGCTCTCATTCCACACACCACTATGAACAGGGCTGTTTTTTCTTCGTGTACTTCTTTATAAAGTTTTATTTAAGTTTAATTTGTATTCTTTTCCTTTTTTATTTTTCTTACGGTTCTCTTGTACTAAAGAAATTGTTATGTTAATCATTTTTTATACAACTTTATTGTTTTCATTGTTAAAAGTCAAGTGGAGTTTTATATACTTCGTTAATAAGAATAATCAGCTAGAGTTTTAAAATTATAGCTTATAAATAAAATATATATGTTTTCGTATATAATAATGGCCATCGTGGCGCAGTAGCACAGTATAAACACGACAACGTGGGTTCAATCTGTGCCTGGAGGGGGCAGAGACGACATTTTCCTACTACTACGTTCGGTCTACCCTGTCATATGGTAAAATTAGTGTAAAGCTTTTTCTAAGTAAAAAAGAACTTTGCAACTATAGCTTACTTCAATTACATTAAAAATGAAGCTTAAATAATGTAAGATTGATACTATAAAAGATAAAACAACAGTGTTTTATATAAGTGCTTTATATTGTCAATTCCACGCTGACATACTGTTTTATATGTGATCATAGCTTTAAATAATGGGATTAAACGTTACATAGAATTTTATATACACTAAACTTGGACAAAGTGCGGCGTTGAGTTCCGCCACAGAACACAATGTCTCATAAATGTTGGTGATAAATTGATAAATGTAATTTGATCTTAATATTCTAACTGGTTATAGTCAGAACTGATTTTGAAATATTTCACTATATAGAAACCTACAATATATTACATACTTCAGTATATTCCTTTGTAAATAAAAAAAAATAACAATTAGATAAAAATGTATATTGCTTTCATTACTATATATTACTATGAAATTACCAATTATAGAGCTATTCAAGAATTGTTTGCATTTGCTGCAACCCACTGGAAAATATACACTCATTATCCGTAACAAAGTGCAACAATTAAAGGCTTGTTGGTAAATTGCTATTTGAACGCACGCCTTTAAATTAACATTGCACAGCAACCAAAGCCCTTCTATTTCAATGAAAAACAGATTTTAAGTCTGATAAAGGAGTGATAGAGGGTTTGAGAATGTAGACTTTTTAGTCAATAAGGTTTTGTAAGTCATTTTTGAATAAAAATAAAAAATAAAAGAGAATTATAGCTCCAAATAATAATCGTAATATCATTATGTTAGTTATAATACTAATAAAGTAATGTAACTAAAGTGTATAAGTTACTCGCTAAAGTTGTAACTACAATCGTTTCCTTTATTAAACATATTGAAATCTATTTTTTTTTAAATTATTATTTAATATTTTATATATTAGATGATATAAGCATTTGAAAAAATCAACATAGGTAAGAAAAGTATGCTACCTACATTGACATTTGTGGTCATTCCACTTGTTTTGTTCTGAAACGGCAGCCGCTCTAACGCTTGCAATGCATTGCAGTCTACGCCCCGCCGAGAGAGACGTAATAAATCGTGGATACCTATTCGGCAAATGTATTGGATAATGTTATAGGAAAAATGTCATACAAAGAGATATAAAGGCTATAAAATTGAACAAAACTGTGTTTTGTAGGAAAATTGTTATTGTTTTATGAAAAATACAACAAAAAACCACACAATGCACCAATGTAGCATTAATTACATTATATGTCATACTTATTTTAAGAACAGATTATTATTCGACAGCTGCGCATATATTCTGCATAGATTACGTACATGAAACTATTGATGCGTTCGGCACAAATGGCTTTTTTGTAAAATGCTATGCTATTATTTTTTATTCTTTTTCATAATAATGCTTATTCAGATTAAAGCCTTACAATAAAACAAAACAATTTTTTGTTCAATTGTAAAATTAATGGAATTACATTTACATAAACATAGGTAGAACAATACTACTTATAATTCATAAAGTGTCCCCGTTAATAATACGACTTACAGCCCTACTACAAATCGTTGTTTCCTATACAAAGTATAACATTAATTAAATGTCAAACATCTGTCTTCTAAGACTACTTAAACAGACGTCACGTGCCAAAAGATGATAAAATAAATTTTAAGCAACCCCCATTACAAAGCTAATGGGCTGTATCTCGAGAGCTAGGGAATAAAAGATCCGTCGATTAGAAACTTTATGTTTGCAATTTTCCCGAATCCCCTTTAGAGCCTGTTTCTTGCACCGCCGAAGCTACAAAGTCGATGTATTATATACCTACAATATATATGTTGTTCATCTATGTAGATGCATAAAAATCAAGCAGTTAAAAGCCTTATTAAAAATTTATTATACAAACTAAACGAAATTAGTTTATGAAATACGTAAAATTCAGATTTTATAAATTACAAAAGGAACTCAAATAATTAAAATCAAAATGAGGCCGTTGTGGCGCAGTAGGACAGTAGCTGACAGTACAGTTATGAATTCAATTCCACTCGAAGAACGATTTTTTTTTCATTTCCTTGTTCTTGTGATCAACGTAGAGTTCTGACACTTAACCAGCAAGAAGAGATTTATCCAAATTTTTTTACTAATAGGAAGAATATAGCGAAGTCACGGATCTGAATTTAGAAATAAAATATTATTAAGAGTTCACTCACACAACAAGTAAGCTTGATAAAAAATCAAGAATTTGCCCCAAAAGCTGAATATACGATGACGAAAAATTAGTTGCATATTTCAAATTAAATTGTTATAGGTATTTAAAATTCTACAAAGTAAAATCGGTACCACAATTTGAAAACTTAAAACGAAAGTAAACTAAAACTTGTAAGAAAACCTGAAAATCAGGTACTCTAAGTTATAAATTACGTGATAACATTCAAAGGCTTAAACTTATTTTAGCTGAAGAAGTTATACTGTAACACGTAGAAGGGAAAAGGGTAGACAAGTGAATCGAACCTTTACAATTTAAAGGTTGGGGAGAACAGGAAATAGACTCAATTATCTACCATTGACTCCAAATGATGTCAGGACATTGAAAAAACTATTAAGTATCCTATATATGTACCCTACTATTATAATTTATTGTTTGCTTAGTACGAGGTTTTAATGAAAATAATAATAATAAAACAAAATTAAATTAAATCATATAGATTCTGTATATACATATACTATGGATTTTTAATTTACATTTAGGTGGTGTCTTTAAATAATTAACTCATAGCTTACTATGCAGCTTTATATAATTACCAAAAATAAAAAAAATATCTATATCCGTATGTGCTAGTTAAATACATAAAACACAGGAAACATTAAAAATCTCTTTGAGTTACTTTACTCTAATAAATATCCCAATACTAGTTTTATAAAATATCTTCCATACAGACAGACAGCAATAATTTCATTTTTATTATATTTAAGATTTAAAAAAATAACATAGAACGTCACGAATGGTTCCAGGACATTTTGTTTCCATATTTCATATTATAACCTTGACGGAATAAACAGTTTTGCACTGAATGTTATACTTTATCTTAAAAGTATATTTTACTTTAATTAACCATTCGTAAAACTGTACGGAAGGTAGAATGGAAATTCAAGCGACTGCCTTTTTTGGGTTCAGCGTAGCGTTTAAATTAAAAATCGTGAAAATTGACGGGCAAACTGAAAACATATAAATCTGTGGGCTAGCGGAAAATTAAAACGTTCGGAGGCGACGCGACGCGCGACGTTGCGGCACTTTGTTATCGCTTGATCTGATCAGAATCACTTCTCATTAATGATCACGATCTTAAGCCCCTTTTGTCGTACTTAACTAAAATGTCTATTTGATTTTTTTTTATAAATTTAAAAATGATATAAAATTAGATGGAAACAAGTTTATTGCGTTTAGTCTGGTGACTCTCGTTTTGACGATATATCGATAATAAAACAATTTTGTTTACTTTAGTTGAATATATCCTTATCTTGATATCATATAGATAACAAATATTGAATATATAATAAAATATATCTTTTTAATTTACATGTATTTTGCATATAAGAAAGAAACACATTCTATATGCGGTTTTTCTAATAAACTAATTCTAGATTCGAAAGAAAACATATTAATAATGTATGCAAGTTAAGTTCGAATAAATTCGAAACATCAAAAATTTCGGGGTCATATTGAAAAAAAATTCAATAAGTACCATTACAATTCAGCTTACTAAATATATAAATATGTAATTTAAACCAGTGAAAACGCGAACGTGTCGCTAGTGTACATACCTAATATAATATTAACAATAAAATAAAACTTATTTATTGCCCTACCCATGCCAATCTGGTTGCTGTAAAGTAAAACCTTTACAATATGGTGCCAAGTTAGAAAAGGTCTAAATAGCCTTTTAAACATCTCAAGAGCCATAACATTCAGCTATATTACTACAACAACTCCATTTCTCGCTACCGACTGCGTTCGTCGTTTCATTTAATGATGCAGTAATGCGTTTGCACTGTTAACATATACTAAGTTACCAGTTCTACCATTATTAGTGTAATGATTAATATTAGGTAATTATATGTTACATATATGTATATACTATACATAGGTCTGGAATAATATTTATCACGCCTCGTACGTTATTATTTTCATATATATCTATTAAAAAACATGTCACTCTAATAAGAACTGTACGATTGATCGGTTTTTCACAATTGAATTGAATAATCCAATTTTTGTTTTTACAATAGCCAAGAAATATTGGTAAAAAACTCTTGATATATCAATTCCCTAAGGAAAATATGAAAAATGTAAGATTGAGCATATTGTGTTTATATAAAAACAAAAACTATAATATTCAGACGTTAGAAAAGATCAGATTCGATACAATTTATGATACGAAAACAAATACAATCTAAAATTGTACCCTTCATAAAGGATTCAGTCCGTGTATTCGCGCATTACGACCTCTTTAGATTTATGGCAACCTGCTGTCCGCCATATTGTTCCGAATTTAAAAATAATATATGATTTTTTTCCCGCTCAATCTGTTTTATGTAACAAAAGGTAAATTTAATAAATCATCTACAAGTATTGCCATAATCCGCAACAAATATTATTGCGTATTTTTTTGTGCTAATAAAAAATATGTCGAAGGAAATGATTAAAATATTTCATATCATTAAGCATTTGGTATTTGACGTAATAGATAATGAAAAAAAAATGTCAACTTTATTCTTTTAACTAAGCAAATGAATTTAAAAATTTATATTGACTTTTGTAATCAAAGTAATTAATTGCAATTGCGTGGAGACTTGCAGACATTGACTGGGGTCGTCGCGTGGTAACTTGTGATGATAAAGAAGGATAAAGTTGGCAAGTAATTGCAGTATTCATCATTTAAATATAGATTTTTTTTATTTTGAATGATTTTTTTTATTAATTACAAGTATTTTTCATTTTGTTCGATGACTATTTGATTAATATCTCTCAGAAAACTTTACATTTTTATGCTCATTTGGGTCATTTATTGGAACTGAACCTTCTATTGGTCATCTTCTATTTTTTGAAGCACGTAACTTTTTGGCATTTTAATGTGTCTTTCCTTTACGAAACCTTTAACATGGTGAAAATTCTCGTTTTTGCACGAATTATTATTATACTTACAAGATAAAAAGCTAAAGATAATACACCTGACCTAGGTTAGTCAAGAATCACAGCTAACATATATAAGAAGAAGATTAGAGTTTTTACCGTTATCATAACTCTATAACTGAAATTAACATTCATTGATGACGGACTGACTATATTATTAAATTGGTAATAAAGGTGTTGATTTTATTTAACTTACTGATTTTATACACAAGATCAACTCAAACTAAAATTTGCGGTCATACGCATTACATTTTATACAAACAATGGTACAATTGTGCAAATCATTTTTTTTGCTATTTTATTTTTTTATTTTTTTTACAACATCAACAGATTTTGTTTACATGGCGAATTTCATACACAAATGAATACATATCTTTTAAGCTTTATAGTTAGAGTACTACGTGCAACTTTGATGAAACAGACGAAAAGACCGACAGAAAGACATAGGGTTTCAATTTTTTCTTTCACAATCACAGAACACTAAAGAAAGTTTTACAACAAATACAATATAACATCTATTTGCCTTTAGAAATCTTAACTAACCCCAATATTGACAAAGTTTTATATGACTACCGTATTGATACTAAAAGTTTATATTGATTCTGAAATCCAACGAAACAATATTAAATATAAATAACAAATATGGAACTGATGAAAATAAAGGGCCCTTTTGTTGTTTATGAATACTTTTCATTATTGATACATTAAAATAAAACTAAAAGGAATAAAATTTATAAAGTGATCTTCTAAACAATTTCAAAATGAACGCTATACAGGTATACATTAATTAAATATGTATACTGTAACGGTATAAATATTCAGTAAAATTTAATTAAACAATATAATATCGCAAAAAAGTGTATGATGTACATATACTTGAGTACAGTTTTATATATATATATATATATATATATATATATATATATATATATATATATATATATATATATATATATATATATATATATATATATATATATATATATATATATATATATATATATATATATATATATATATATATATATATATATATATATATATATATATATATATATATATATATATATATATATAATTTTTTAAGTTCACGCTTTATCCCGCATATTGCAGGGTAGGCAGAGGAACTGCAGGAACTGTGGGAACCTAGTGTTAAGACGCTCCGTTGCTTAGTTCCTGCTTTCTCCGTCCCCGCTTCCCGCCTTTTTCGAAGCATTGCGTGCTGAGTAGCGGAACTCAACGCCGCACTTTGCCTAGTTTCCAGAGCGAAGAAAATGGAAATAGAAAAATCCATCTTCCCCGATCGGTCGTACAGTGGCGATTGTCTCTTATACAAATAAGATGTATAGATGCATTTATTATATTTTGAAAGGTGTATCCATATTATATAAATAATAAATTTTATTTTAGAATCGACATTTTCGAGCTTAAAAGCTGCAAGCACTGGACGTTAGATTAAACCATGTGAGAATTTCCAACCCACTCGCAAACGGCGGGGCGCTTAAAAATCAGAATATATGCAATATTCATTCAATTAGGTACACGAGCCAGCAAATAACCAGTAGCGTAAAAATTATAGTCCTAAACGTATCCTTTAAAAGGAATAAATTTTAAGGATGGCGGAAAATTAAAACGGCGCCCGCGGCGCTCGCGTCTGAAAATAATGGAGGCCACTGAGATTGATATTAAACATTGTCACAAACAAATACAATATACAGACCGGTCGTAGCAATTATTTATACTTTACAATGTTTCATTTTATTACATTGTCGAGGATACTTAATGAAAAGAATAAGAATAAGGTAAGTTGAGCGTTGCATATCTAAATAATATTTTGAACATATAATTAAGACCAAGTGTGGCTTGCTTTGATTAATCTGACGCTCGATGACTAGTTGTCAAATGAAGAAATTTATAGAATGAGTTTCATTGTCTAAAAATAATAGGCAACATGTATATTTTTTTATAATGTTTTTTATGTCTCACACTTTATTCCGCACATGGCAGGGTAGGCAGATGGAACTGCAGGAAGTATATGAACTAGTGTTAAGACACTCCGTTGCTTAGTCCCTGTATTCTCGGTCCCTGCTTTCCATCTTTTTCAAGGCATCGCGTGTTGAGTGGCGGAACTCAACGCCGCGCCATGCCTAGTTTCCATAGCGAAGAAAATGGAAATAGAAAAATCCATCTTCACTGAATGGGAATCGAATCCACAAACCGTCGCGTTTACAGGTAGACGCCACGCCTCTGCACCACGACGGTCCTCGGCAACATATAATAGTGAGTAACGGCAAATTTATATATTTAAAGTATAAATATACAATTGTATATCATAAATAAATATAACCAAAGTAAATAATACAAAAATATTCATTAGAGAGGCACACATATTTTCTTACTTACTTTTATAATTAATTTTTGAAAACTCCCACGTGCTTAATAAAATGTATGGATGAAATTTCCCGCACACCTGGCCGGAAAAAGATAATTAATTTGAACGTGTAAAGAATGTTGTTGCATACAAAATAGCCTGTAGATAATTAGGTTTGGGTAGAAAAATATTATAATAAGATACGAAAGTAAGCTTCTCAAAAAATATTATATACAATATATATATATATATATATATATATATATATATATATATATATATATATATATATATATATATATATATATATATATATATATATATATATATATATATATATATATATATATATATATATATGTAATATTTGTATATAATATATTTATATATATATATATATATATACGTATTTTTATATATATATATATATATATATATATATATATATATATATATATATATATATATATATATATATATACGTGTGTGTATTTCGGTTATTTGTATTTTTTTTTGTTCATTTTCTGTCTTTTTTCAAATAAAACTTTTCATATGCTTTATTTTTGAATAATAAATTTGCCAGATTTTAAATATGAATGTAAATTCAAATATTTCTAATCCAATCAAAACGATTGAGAGAATCAAATTCGTTAAGCTCAAGAAGATCGGGCTGAAACTTAATGTAAATTGACAATTACCGGAAGACTCAAAAACAAGTTTATTACGTTAACTTGTAAATGCCACGACATCGACATCGACATCGACTACAGTAAAAAGTGACAGTCAAAGTTTTATTTTTGCTGTTTTTAAATCTAAAAATCTAAAATTAATAATATGAGGAGATTTAGGAAATCGTTTATTATTAACAAATTAATTACGTTACTAAAATTTTGTTCTATTTCTAAATTAATTATTTTTCTATCTCTCGTGTCGAATAGTTGGTAGTCTGTTAAAAATATTTTTAATGTAATAAATAAGTTGCAACAAGCGTATAAAACTTTCGACATGGCAGGAGAGGTGTTTAGACGATTTCCACGAGAGGAGAGTTCAATTTTGCTAAAAAATAACTTCATTTTTAACCAAAAAATCTCTATATTTACGAAGTGTTAAAATGAAACATATATTAACGATGTAAGTAACAAGTATACATTTTGCGTAGATAATAATCACATAATAATTTGACGCTAAATTAAGCTTTTTTATCTTTTACTTTAAACTTTGTCATGCCTATATTAATACAGCAATATCTTGTAAGTCCATAATAATTTTTTAGATTTCGGTTGCAATTTTCCTTCATTACACATTTTTCGAGACAAGAGTCTAATCTCTTGCGAGCTCGTCCGACCTGTCTGCTGAAATTAAATTATGCCTTTCCATGAATATTATACTCGATGTCGCAATCTTTTTCCTTTATTTAACTAAATCTTGACTTTGATATATTTCATACATTTTTTTACATAATTTAAATAAGTTTTATTGCAAGAAATAAAATATTACTGAACTTTGTACACTTACCTGTGATACTTTTTAATAGTCAGCTTTGTTACCTTTCTTTTATCAACTATGATCCTTCTTTGATATTTCTTAATAAACTTTATTATTTTATTATATAAATACAAACTTAAACTTAAAATTCTAATTATATATCTATGAACTTAAAATTCAAAGCAATATATTTGCGATTTCTCAAATAGCTAGATAGATAAAGTTTCAGATACACGGACAAGGCAAATAAATATACCGAACGAAGCGACTGAGCATACATTTCAGCCCTTCCGTAAAGTTTTTTACCGTTGAGCCGAGATAAATGTCCGGTTAGCGGGGGTCCAACATTGATTTATATTGGTTGTCCGTCAGCCAACGAATTACCAAGCAGCGATCTAAATCACCTGACGGAGCAAAATCAATACATGGCCTAATGGCTTTTTAATAAAAATAAGAAAATTCTTTGTTTTCAAATCTTCGATTAATTTCATAAATTCCGAGCTATAAGCTATTATAATATTAATTAGTGTGGATTACGTTTCAATCATAAACACTGATATATTTTTATTGTGGTGACTTAGAAGTCTCATTTATACTGTACTACAACTTACAAGAAACCATGGACCTGGATATTTAACATTAGTTTCAGCTCCATATCGTCTCCGAGATACGTGTGAAAAATGGCCTTAACAGGTGGGGTAAATACAGGTACTATTTTTTCTATTGAGAACTCTAAATATACGGAAGATTCTAAAAATGGATTTACTTATGAGAAAATGTATATTTTTTATTATATTTATGTTTCTCTTATATTTCTAGAATATACCTATCTACCTACCTATAAGCCAACTTTATTTAAAAAAAAAAAGCTAATATTATAAAATTGGGAACCATGCGTCGGTTGCAATATTTTAGAATTTCTCTAAACGACTCCTAAAGGTTAAACAATAACAGAATACATAAAAACAAGTATTTACCCCCGTTGATGTTTATTGCAGCAGCTTGAGTGTCAAAACTTTTTATACGTAAAAGTTGACGATCGTAAAACACGATCAGGTGGATTAAAAAGGGCCTGAGCTTCCCAATTGCTAGGGTTTGGACAAACTGAGCTTATTTGTGATTTTGTTATTCCAATTGCATTGTTTACTTAAGAATTAACAGGTATTTTTAGTAAGGGTAATTTTTTAAGTACGTCATAAAAAGAATTATCAGATTGTTTAGTGAAATTTTTTTAGTAATGCATAAAAAATCTTTACTAGCTATTCGTTAAGCTAAAATAAAAAAAAATATTGTGTAAAATACACATAAACAGCGACTAACAACACACGTTTAAGGCAACAATGTAGAAGTTTCATCAACACCTTTGTTATTGGAAAGATTGAAACGTAACGTGATTGGCCTTCCTTATGCTGTAGTTTTATAAAATAGATACAATCTAGCTTGTCTTCATACTATCGCAAAGTATATAAACAGAAAATGAAGTCGTATATTTCTTTATATAAAAATAATTTTATGATTTTATATTTCTATTTAATATGTAATTTAATATGTACATATACAAATAGGCATTATAATTTAAAATCAAATTATAATACTTAGTAGATATGCAAAATGCCCTGGCTGTATTGTTATTATAATTTAATTGAATTTAGATACAGTCAAAGCGCGCTTCAAGACTTGCCGAGAGCACTTCACTCAGTCGTCTAGATAGAAGTGCGTCCTTTTTCCTACTGCCAAGAATAGCGCCTCGTCTCGTTGAATGGGTCTTCAACGGTGCGTAGGCTTCAATCTAACTATAGTATACTGTACATTAACTTTAAGTATCCAGTATAAAATAATGTAAATTATATGCAATACCTTTTGTTATAAATATAAATATATTGCATAAAGCAAAGTTACTTGGTAATGCTGAGCATGAAAGGTAATTAAAATGTATCTTCATTTTTTATTTATAAATAAGAAGTTATATATTTTCTTATTCGAGCCAGCATAAGTTTTCCGCTTTACCGCGTTTATAGGTCATCAAAACACAATGTTGCTCCGACATCGCGTCACTCAAGACTCCACAATGTGCAGACTTGTCAGCGACTTTCATTAGAGAAACACTGCATACAGAACTCTTTAATTTGACCCTAAATAAACCTCTCATAGACTTTATTACTGGAAGAGTAAAGTTGATATTAAAACGTCTCACTTTAATCACAAAGTACAATGCCTTGCAAATGTCTGAAACAGCGAGGGGAAATGTACGGTAATAGATATGTGTGTGAACTGTGTGTACGGAACCACCGGTGACTTTCCTGAATCATTATACAGTCGAATGGAATTTGGTCATTGTAGATTACTTAAATTAGAAGAAGTTTATTGAAAATTTACGTGATCTTCTTTAAATGGTAATAAATAAAGTTTCAGTTTCGTCTTATATTAAAATCCTGTAACGCAGTTATTCGGGGAGATTTTCATGTTAAGGCATTTTGTAATTCAGTTTTTACACAAAATCAAGGCATTATGCATTAAAAAAGATTTATAAATTCCTTCAAATAGGATTGAACCCATAATCATTGTGATTGTAGTAAGACTCCACTCCACACCACTATGGCATTTGAAAACAATTAAATTCAATTATATTTATATGAGGTAGCATTCACCAGTTAGTTCAGTGCACAGCTTTGTTTGAAAGCTAAATAGAATGGTAGTAAAACATAAAGCTAAACACAAGAGAAATTCCACATCAGTGTAAAAAGTTTAATTTTGCCCCGGAGTTACGACGCAACGGGTGTGAGACGTTATTGGACATTGGAATACAGTGATATGTTACCACTTGAAAATATCGATTGTTATTTTTGTTTTGGGAAAAAACAATGTGATTTTAACACGTTTCATAATGTAATATAATTATATGTTAGTCAGCTATAATCACCATACGTATCACCATAGATAGTATTTAACTTACGAAAAAAACATAATTAAATTTTTAAAAAATATTTTTTATCGCAAGCCATTTCTTAAATATAAGTGTAAAATACAAGTAGATATAACAAAATATCAATCTTATGCTAAAGGCGATGACTGTTAGCCAACAGGCTAGTATGAAAAATATTATTTAATAACACGACAAGCTCTCTTCTCGTCAAAAATTATTGCTATTAAAAAAGACAATTATTTATAACCGTCGTGGCGCAGAGGCGCAACGTCTACCTGTAACGCGACGGTTTCTGGGTTCGATCCCCAGTCGAGGAAGATGGATTTTTTCTATTTCCATTTTCTTCGCTCTGGCAAACTAGGCAAAGTGCGGCGTTGAGTTCCGCCACTCAACACGCAATGCCTCGAAAAAAGGCGGAAAGTGGGGACGGAGAAAGCAGGGACTAAACAACGGAGTGCCTTAACACTAGGTTCCCACGGTCTCTGTAGTTCCGTCTGCCTACCCTGCCATGCGGGGTAAAGCGTGAAGCTAAAAAAAATTAAAAAAAAAATAAAAAGTACTTACCTACCAACTAAAAATATTTTCTATGCATATGAAGAAAAAATTAAATCAAGCCATTACAAGCAAAATAATTCAAAATGGCATGTTTTGCTGAAAGCGAAGTACAAAATTTACAGTGCTATAAAAATGTTTGTACAAAACTGAGTTTACCGCAATTTAGGTAATTAAATGAGCCAATAGAAAATCATGAAATATTTTTACTAGAAACTGTGTATTTTTATAACACGCTCTCTGGTATTTCAAAAAAATTATAACCTTTCCGAGAATAAAAACTAGGGTAAGACCACTTGACAAAGCTTAGACATACTCATTAATTTTTTAGATTTAGATGTTAAAATAAAAATATTTAAAAACAATTTCAGGTATATATAACACACATAGAGTATGGTACTCTTAGGTAAGTTATGATTCTTACTCTCTCTTCTCTTCTCTCTTTCGATAAAAATTCATTAATCGATTTATTTTTTTGTTCTTTTTCTATTATAATAATCGAAATAGTATTTCGTTGTTTATATTCTTCTAGCACTGTCATATTTTGAGATTTAAGTCCTAGACACACATCCATATCTCATTAAATCTACTGAATGGTGTTATACTTTATATTTTGGGAATATCGTATTTATAAATCATGTGCAAAGTAGCAATGTGTAGAAAGAAGTGCTTGTACTGATTTACGCTTAGAGTTATTTATAAGGCAATAAAATTTGTCCGTTCCTCATGGCGTTTTGCCGCTTTCTTCATATTTCATGAGCGAGCTTACCTTGCGTCGTGTGTAATATCATCGTAAATTTGTGTTAGGCGCCATGTTTGTACTTGAACAGGTGATATTATAAAATATTGTCGCAAAAAGGGAAAATTTAGGTGAATTATGTTAATATTTTAAATTTATATTTTTTTTTACTATAAATGTATCTTATGTCATAAAATCTGTATTGTAATATTTAAGAAAAAATAAAGCAGGAAAGAAAAGAAAAATCTGCGTAATGTCTATCCCATAGACGCCATCTTGGAATAGTAGTAATCGTGTAGCCACTGTAAAATGACAGATTTTAGAATTCATTGTTTTCAGTTACCCGGTCTGAAAATACTACTTAATAAAACTAACTACTACTTAATATAAGCGTTAAACCAAGCGTCAGACTACCATATCTGAGTAGGCAGACCAAGCAGGCAAGGCAGGTATAAATAACTACAGCTGCGAGATTTTGAGCAAAGATGATAATATTATAAAACCTTAGAACTGATAATAATGTATAGAGCTAATCTCACGTGACCGTTGGCAGCATGTGTTAGGAACGTGAGTGTAACAAAAAATAGTAGAGAGAGGAGATTGCTGATTTTCCGGTCGTGAAATAACGTCCGGTGACCGGATGTAAACCGGACCTGTACCAAGTAACTACAGGGATGAAACTTATCAGTAGGGTTCAGGTGATAGGTCACTTTTACTGGGTCATCTCCTTATGTACTAAAATATATTTGGTCTTTTTTATTATTTAATCTCAAAGATAACGTAAAAACATACATTCACTTTCTCAAACCTTCAGCGTGGAATTGGAAATACTTGTTAAAATATTGATTATTATATTAACACTGACCATCGCAGTGAAGCATGACAGCCTGACCGTATATGCCTTGATAAGGTACACCACTAAAACCACTAAATTTATATGACGCTTTCATATGTCATATATGTGTCGCGAATTTGTGTAGAATGACACTTAGCTATTATGAGACGCTAAAAATAATTATTGATATTATGAAGCAATAAAATACGCAATGAGTTGTTAAAATATGTAAAAAAATAATTTTAAAATTAATTTTCTGTAAAATCTAATAGTTGCAAAGTTTATTATGTGTATAATTATAGATGGTGCCCAATAATGGCTACATTTTATGAATAATAACAATAAACAATGTTAACTAAAAGTTATATTGAAGAATCATTTAGTTGTTTCTCTTTTTTTTTTTAGCTTCACGCTTTATCCCACACATGGCAGGGTAGGCAGAGGGAACTGCAGGAACCATAAGAACCTAGTGTTAAGACACTCCGTTACTTAGTCCCTGCTGACTCCGTCCCCACTTTCCGCCGTTTTCGAGGCATTGCGTGTTGAGTGGCGGAACTCAACGCCGCGCTTTGCCTTAGATACCAGGGCGAAGAAAATGGAAATAGAAAAATCCATCTTCTCCGACTGGGGATCGAACCCAGTAACCGTCGCGTTACAGGCAGACGTTGCGTCTCTGCACCACGACGGTCCTTGTTTCTCTTTTCAGCATGCTAATTGTTAAAATATGCAGGTGTACAATCTTGGAGCACGAAAAAAACAAAATAGTAGAAGTACAAAAAGAAGAAAATTTATAATTACTAGGCAAATCTACTATAACAAAACCATGAAAAAAAATTACACATTTATCTATGTACTGCATATCATATTAAAAGAGTTATAACTATATTCTTCGTTGATCAACAATCATGAAATTGATAAGGAACAATCGTTGCACGAGTCCACTCGCATTCGAATGAAGTATCAGCTTTTTAGAAATATCTAGATAATATGTACTGCTGCCTGTGGCTTCATCTGCAATTATAAATAGATAAAGTTAACAGATGACATGCTATATATAGACATATTATATATTGGACCGCAGATATAGAGGTTTACACACAGAGTTCGAAACGAATAAAAATTATGAATTATTTAAACTATATTTCTTGTGAAAGGAATTGGACAAGGTAATTTCACACTTGGCACTGTTATAAGAAAAATAAGAATATGTTTGATGATTTGAATGTAAGGGTAAATCCTATAGAGAAATTATTAAAAATTTTTAAATATATTAAAAAAATTGAAACGGCGGATATGTTATTTGAATGCACTCCACAATTTTTAGCGAATGCTATAGATAAGTAGTAACTACATTTTATTTTAATAAGAAAGATGCATTAGCATATTTATTTTACTCAAAATTCAAAAAGGCATTCAAACGTACCAAAAAATATATTCGAAAGAAGCAGGAAGCGCATCTAAACCCTTCCACAACCCTTCTACAACAAACCCTTCTACAAGAAGATCTGTATATGAATCTGTACCTGTATATGGATCTGTACCTGCTTTTAAATATACACATCGATTTCTATATCTGCAAGAAGATCTCTATGGTTTACATCGTGCCAAATACTATCATTATTATTTTTATGACATTTTTACTGGTACCTTCAATACTGTATATCTCAATATTCTCTACATTGTTAATTCGGCATATATTCTTCTTCTGTACCAACGTTTCGTCAACAACCGGAGTACATTATCATTTTCCAAATGCGAAGCTATTCTTATATTACTTTATATCAATAGAGTTGAAGCACCGTTGGTTCCATGACAGCAGAGCCACAGTCAATCGTCAATTTTTTATGTATATAATATTATGTTTACATATATTGTTTATTATACTTGAGGATGTACGTAGATGAAATACACACGTCACGAAAGTTATAAAGAGTTCTGAATGTGTTACAAACAGTCACATAGACCCGTAGTTTCGGGTCGTACGTAACATAGATTTTCAGTCGTTAAAATAAAAAAATCTCATTATGATAGCATTAGTTATTTTAGCACTGGTTATTTTGGGTTTTTTGACTTCATGGATTTATTTTTTGATTGATCGAATAAGATTTGATATTCCTGGTCCGAGGCCGGTACCTATTCTAGGCAATGCTTACTCATTCATTGCCAAGCCATCAGGTGAGCTAACTGTTAATAATTTATGTCAATACGATGACAGGACTTAGACAGCAGATCCTAAGGGATTTTCAAAAGTAAAGTGATATATTTTTTAGGTATAAACCAAATATTCTTAAGATTATTATTAGAAAGTATTGTTTTTTTTAGCTTCACTCTTTATCCCGCACATGCAGACAGGCAGGGTAGGCAGATGGAACTGCAAGAACAATAGTTGCTTAGTCCCTGCTTCCTCTGTCCCCACGTTCCTCCTTTTTCGAGGCATTGCGTGTCTAATGACGCAACTCAACGCCGCGCTTTGCCTAGTTGCCAGAGCGAAGAAAATGGAAATAGAAAAATCCCAGAATTACGATGATTTTTTATAACAATATTTTATTTGAAAACATATTTTTAAAAATTTTAAGTATTTATTGTAATACAAAGACAATTCGATTTCTACAAGGGGAAATTCTTACGTGTAATTAATTTTTCAGTATGGTAAAATTAAATGCGTCTTGCTTATAATTTATATATAAATATAAAAAATGTGACGTTGCGCATAGGCGTAGCGTATAAGCGCGACGGTATGTAGGTTCGATTCCCACTCGGAGAAGATGGATTTTTTTTCTATTTTCTGCACTTCTAGAAACTAGACAAAGCACGACATTTAGTTCCGCCACTCAATACGCATTGCCTCGGTAAAGGAGGAACGCTGGGAGTGAGAGAAACTAAGCAACGGAGTGTCTTAACACTAGGTTTCTACGGTTCCTGCAGTTCCCTCTGTTTACCCTGCCATGTACAAGACATAAAAAGTGTGATATTCGAACAAAATTTACCACCAAACTTTGCTCTCTGAAACTCTGAAAAAAAGGTTATTATAAATTTTAAGACTATTTGTAAATTTTAAGATTTTTTAATACGTTAAAATTTTTAAATATTGATTTGACAATAACGAAATCACAATAATAACGAAGATATAATATTAAAGGACTTGGTATCAAAATAACATAATAGGCAATTAAATATTTTTTTTTCTAGCTTCACGCTTTTATCCCGCACATGGCAGGGTAGGCAGAGAGAACTGCAGGAACTATACGAACCTAGTGTTAAGACACTCAGTTACTTAGTCCCTGCTTACTTCGTCCCCGCTTTAATATTTTTTTTATTTACAGAATATCTACCTATACTCAGTCGCTTTCGGAAGCAACATGGCCCTGTGGTTAAATTACATTTTTTCCATAAATGTTTTACTGTATTGTCACATCCAAAACATATTGAGGTAATTGATTTAGTTTTAGATGATTGATTATATTCTATATTGTATATAAGCCACTATTTTAAGGAAAATATAGTAAATAATATAAATATATAGTTAAAATAAGTGCCAAACGTAACTTTTACGATGAAAATGAGTAATGTATAACCCATAGGCTCATCCGTTTTTGAGTACGACAGTACTATAACTTTACAACTTTATACTAATATTTAGTATAGATTGCATTAGTTTTGTATCTGCACGTATATTTAATAACCTATATATATAATAGTAGCAATAAAAGTAATCAAATATCAGAAAGAATATAAAATATCAAGTATCATATCTCAATTGAACTGATCTCAGGTTCATGTGAAGCATTAACATAAGCATAACTAATAATCAACAAAATTTTAATTATTTTATTAATCGGGATTGTGATATTCACCAGTGGACCACATCAAGTATTGTAATACAACTATATAAAAACGATAAAATTGGCATTTATAGTAAAATCTTCTTGAAGATACTTTTAGACCGACTTAGACGAAAACCAAACTTAGAAACTAGCAAGGTTCCGGAGTGAATTTTAGCACATAGATGACAGTCACTAGTAAACAATTATTTTCAAAATTCCAAAAATTTAATATACGGAAAACTTTAAAAGCACAAGTGATTGTTAAAAAATAAAAACTGAAAGAGCCTGAAATCATTTTCTAATAAAAAGATGAACGCGGTGACCTTGTGTGACCAAAACTACTTTCAGCTGTCTTTTGAAACATATATAGACGTCTCGAATGAGATAGCTTCAGTTTAAACATCGATTTTATAATACTATCTGAGGATCCAGCAAGCTTACAAAAGATGCTTAAACAAAAGCCAAATAGGATTCTCAATTGATATAGAACTAAGGATAAACTTCTATAAATACCTCTATAACAATAAACAATAATATAATAGAACACGTAGAAGAAAACGTGCATATCGGAAATATTATACCTCCAACTGATTAAGTGATCGAATAAAATCAGAGTACATTAAAAAATTTAAATGTTAAGTAAGACAAGTGATTAGGAGATTAGGAGAAACAATCAAAGGAAATAACTGAGTGACATATACAAAATTAAACAAACAAGAGAAAGACAATGCCATAATATATGGGAAGACTTAAAAATAAATAATGAATCTATTGAAGGCCTATACTGGTCAGATATTTAAAAAAACGTAATAATTTAAGTTATATACTGTGTAAGACTGAAAAATAAAGGCTATTATTTTTTAATAACGTCATTACAGTATATTTATTAAATATAATTAGTAGGTAATTATAAAAATAGTAATGATAAAACATCGTAACAATTAGACACGTTTGTCGTGGTTATATCATAGAAATAACTATTTTATGAAATGACCTGACCACTTGATCGCGTTTGATGAAACGACTAACTGAATTCGAGTATATAATAAAATTAAACTACTTTTTGGATCTATCATTAAAAAAGATATGTACTTAAGAAAATACACGATGCAAATTTTCAATATACAAATACAAATACAATAAATACATTACAATACATTAATAACGTATAAAATATCCAAATCAATACTAATCATCGCACAATATTTTTAGTCAAATCTTCTTTAATCATTAAAGTTAATCTTAATTATTATAAACGATAATTTAGTTTCACGCTCTATCCCGCATATTGCAGGGTAGGCAGAGGGAAGTGCAGGAACGATATGAACCTAGTGTTAAGACATTCCGTTGCTTAGTCCATGCTTTCTCCGTCCCCGCTTTCCACCTTTTTTGGAGCGTTGCATTGCGTTGAGTGGCGGAACTCAACGCCGCGTTTTGCCTAGTTTCCAGAGCGAAGAAAATGGAAATAGAAAAATCCATCTTCCCCGAGTGGGAATTGAACCCACAAACCGTCTCGTTTACAGGCAGACGCTACGCCTCTGCCTCGACCGTCCTAATTTAGTTGTCACGTTGTGTTTGATTTAAGTTATACTTTTAGATTTTCAAAAAGAACTAGGAATGCTTCTACACTTAAACATTATGCGTTATGTTTGATATTATCATATGGACAAACATCTACTTTTATATCTGATCAACCATATATTTACAGGCTGTAATTACTCACCCGGATTTAATTACAAAAGCTATGTTCTATACTCACCTACGACCGTGGCTCGGGAATGGACTACTAACTTCCACAGGTACCTACAGAAATATATTTTAAAATTACTTATCAAATATTCCAGAACCTAACTGTACTACTCATCTAAATTTAATTTTATTATTTTATTCTAAAAAATATCTGTACTTTATCTCAGGTCAGCGATGGAAAATGACAAGAAAATTTTTAACACCTGCATTTCACTTTAACATCTTACAAAATTTTGTGCCAGTGTTTTGCAAGCATGGAAATATATTAATTAAAAATTTGCACAGCTATGCAGACGGTACGCCTTTTCAAGTATTCCACACATTGGCCCTTACTGCTCTTGATATTGTTACAGGTGAGTGCTTCTTTAGATATAGTTTTATCTCACTGGGCAGCGTAAAATGCTCATATATAGCGCTTTACGTTACGCAGTGGGATCCTGTGATCGAATCACAATAAAATAACCTCAGTTTTTCGAATAAGTATATCGATTTCTATATCTAATCAATGCCAATCCATTTAATCTTATAAACTTATTTGTCTCTAACCTAGTAGTCAGAGAGCGCAAAACGGGGCGAAACAGGAATAGGGACTATTTCGCCTCGTCCACTGTCATTAACCTCTTGATACATGCTCTTCAGGGGATCCTTATGCTACAACCATAACTGACACATAATTTACCAATTTTAAAATATTTTTACTAATAAAAATACTTAGGATAATTCTTAAAGCAGACTAATACGCGAAAAAATAATTTAATAACTCTTTGTTTTTTGTTAGTTTTGGGACGAAAATTTTGTTACGTTATTTTTATGAAGTTGTATAAATCGCTAACCTTCTAAAAAATACAGATTTTTATATAACTGCTAAACTACTAATAATTGCTGGACATGGGAGTTGAATAGATTGTTATTAAGATGCCATAGTCGTAGGCTACCGGTGACTTGTCGATCGAATTATCTATACCTGTACATAAATGGAGTAAAATTATGATAAAAGCCCCAGCGCCCCATAGCCCCATTTTTGAATTTTTTCATTATTTTAATGTACTCTTTATTGACTTAGACTATCATAACTATCATAGGCATGTTAAATCCAGCAATTATGTAATGAATTTTGTTTATAAATAATATCCAGCAGAATTGTTCTTTTTGTTTTTTTATATATATTAATCTTAAAGCCTAAAGCTTAAATTTAGCTTCGCTCCTTCTATAATAAGACTACGTAACTAATATATAACATCATAATATAATAAATAAATAATGAACCAAAATATGGTTAAAATCGTTGATAACATTACTAATAATAATAATACTATCAATATTACTACTATATTAATCCACGAAACATCAAATGAAAAGTCTACACTTAAAGGAAAAGCTCTATAGAAAAGATTTTTTAGATCACAGTTTTTAGAGCTTTTTTAAAACTCAAGATGATTATATTTTGACATACGAGTATTATTTGTAAGAAAATGTTTTAGTTAAAAATTGGCCAGTGAATAGTTGGTACCAGTAAACAATTTTACGGCAACAGATGAAAAATACACTACTGTTGTTATTATTGTCATATATGCTGTTTATATTTATAATTCATATTTTTTAAATAAATATAAATATATAATAACAGTAACGGCCAGATCATCACGGGAATTATGAAGGGTAACTATATTGCAGCATACAGCGCAATATCTGGTTTTGTCGAACTGAATGAAGAGGAAACCAGTACAACAGGATACCTCAAGTTCAACACATCTGCCAATGATCTATAGTCCACTCTGGACTCCGCATCACAGCGTACGTGGAAGATCCCCAAGATAAAATGGATCGATGGTGTTCCCGGATGTGGCAAAACATGTTGGATAGTTGAAGAATTTAATTTAGAAACAGATATGGTCGTCACTAGTACTACGGAAGCAGGTAATGAACTTAGAGAGAGGTTGTCGGAACGTATCCGTATACGTTTCGACAAATTTAATTAAAAGTAAAATCCGCACTATGGCATCAATACTGGTGAACGGTGCACAAGGTGGATCACAAAAGCGCTATATATAGTGCCCTTATGAACCACTTGGATTCAATAGTGATGGCAAGAAAATTCTCGACGAGATACTTTTAATAGAAGACCTTAACCAACTATCCTATATAGTTTACCGTACTTTTACCGAAGACCGTCACGAATTCTCAGCATAAGTGAGAACCGGTTGTGTACTTATAGAAGTCCTGTATAGTATAGTCCTGTAAGTACATCCTGGCATATACTCTTCAAATAGAGCAATACATTCCCTTTTTATAAAAAAACATCAAGCTGACGCCAGTGTCTGGGGATCTTAAAAACACCCTATACCTAACTTACACACAAGACGAAAAAGAATCTGTGATTAACCAGGGATAGGGAGAAGAAACAGGTTCGAAGGTTCTTATTATTCACGAGGCTCAGGGCTTGACCAACGAGACTGTTGTAGTCATTAACAGCAAATCGGCCAAGCTGCAGCTACATAATAGTGCCTCACATGTGGTCGTAGCAATATCGCGACACACTAACAGCTGCACCTACTACAGCGAGGGTAAAGACGGCGCAGTCATACGACTAATTCGTAATGCAACAGGCGCTAAAAGCATTGTAGAGTACAACGTGAAGATGGCCATAAAAGACAGCAACGCAGCGGTCACAACTTCCATTATAGAGGACATGCCTTAATTGGGATATAAGTCGCATCAAAACTTATTTTTTGGCATTATTGTGTGACCCCACTATCAAGTGACCCTAATTTATCAAATAATTTAATTTTATTTATAACACCAAAAATAGAATGTATGAACTTATTCGCTTATCAGCCATAATGTTAGTTCTAAGTTATATTAAATATAAAAAAAATGTACAGATTGGTGTTCATTATGATAAATGTTAATTCTATATATTATGTATTAATATCAATATAATCAATATTTATGATAACAACATATAGTATAAGTTGAAAAATGATACGGGCCAAGTCTGTAGTGTCAATTATATTTAATTAAAAAAAATATATATCTTATTACAGAATCTGTTATGGGAGTGTCCGCAGAAGCTCAGACTAACAAGGATTCTAAATATGTCAAAGCTATTGAAGAGTAAGTTTGTATTATTGCAATGTTTTTAGCTTGTAATCGATATACGAACTATATATTAAAACGTTCTAATTGATGATCTAATAGATTCTTCTTTTCCATAATTGCATAATAACAACACTTTCTTTTTATTCAGAATACGATATCGAAATTTGGTGTCCACGTCAAACCATTTGAGCGTAGAAAAATGAGGACGCAGAGGCGCAACGTGTGCCTGTAACGCGACGGTTTCTGGGTTCGACCCCCAGTCGAAGAAGATGGATTTTTCTATTTCCATTTTCTTCGCTCTGGCAAACTAGGCAAAGCGCGGCGTTGAGTTCCGCTACTCAACACGCAATACCTCGAAAAGGCGAAAAGCGGTGACGGACAAAGCAGGGACTAAGCAACGGAGTGTCTTAACACTAGGTTCCCACGGTCCCTGCAGTTCCCTCTGCATACCCTACCATGTGCGGGATAAAGCGTGAAGCTAAAAAAAAATGAATTATTGCTATAAAAATATTGAATTATTGTCAGTTCCCTGATCTGGCAGACAAATTGCAGCGTCGAACTCCGCACATCAATACGTAATGTTTTAACAGTAAAACAACGCTATATGTAGCATATAACGTGAAATTTGAAAATGTATATATTACTGTATTCTAACTTTTTAATGTTATAGCATTTCTAAAATATCATCTTTACGAATGCGAAATCCATTTATGGGCGTGGATATGATATTTAACTTTACATCATATAAAAAAAAACAGGATGAAGCTCTTCATATTCTTCATTCCCAATCCAAAAAGGTTATTCAAATTAGAAAAGATGAACTCAAAAATGCAAATGTAAGCACTTTAACCGGCACCAGTGAAACAGGTGAGATAAAATTATTTTTTTTAAATAAGCTACTGTCAGTATTTAAATCATCAAGTTACGAAAACATTTTAGTACCATCGCGTTGTCCGTTCAAGGAAACGTTTCAATGTATTATTGCGACACTATAAGAAACGTTAACTTTGGCCGAGCATAGATGGCAGTTTCTATACATTAGTTAGTGACACTAAAGCAAAATATATTTTAACATACCGCGAATTATTGTATTGTGAAAGTTTTTAATACATATCGTTACGCTTTCTGTCCATCTAACAACTAATAACACTTCAAACAACCGACAATAAGAGCTTAAGCTGACCTAAGTATCAAGTAAGATTAGGAAGTTGTACTCAGAATCTTGGATTAAGTTTAATCTTAATTAAATATTTTAATGTAAATGTTTAAAAATATGTGTATAAATATGAAAGTGTATAAATATGAAAGCAATAACCCTCTGAAGCTATTTGTGTACATTATAGGTATTAGAAATAAACACGCGTTCTTAGACCTGCTGCTGTTGGCGGAAGTTGATGGAAAGAAAATTAGCGACGAACAAATACGGGAAGAAGTGGATACATTTTTGTTTGAGGTACTCTACAGTTGATTAAAAGTATTTTTAGTTTCACTCTTTTTTAGCTTCACGCTTTTTCCGGCACATGGAAGAGTAGGTAGGTGGAACTGCAGGAAACCATAGGAACTCAGTGTTAAGACACTCCGTTGCTTGCCGCCTTTTTTCGTATATAATACTAACATAAGCAATACAATACCTCAAATAATTAAAGTTGCTTGCACACTCGTACTACTTTGTAACAATTAAAGTTAATAAGGCAACGTTGCTGCACATAAGTGCAGCTTATTTACTATGAACTAAACAATTTCAAACTATAAACTAAGAGTTGAAAATTATTATAGGTACTATTCATTAAAAAAAACTGTTAACTTTCGGCAGAAACATTGCCCACTATATATTTCAAGTTATCGTATATTCTGTAAACGAATTTTATTGTTTTCGTCTTTCAGGGTCACGACACTGTCTCATCTGGAACGACGTTCGCAATGTACTGTCTGTCAAAACATCGCGATATTCAAGAAAAAATTGTTGAAGAGCAAAGGAGTATATTGGGCGAAGACATGTACCGGGATCCACAATATTCGTAAATTAGCTTTTTAGCTATATATTTTATTTGTCACACCTTTTATAGGTTCCGTTCTTCGAAAACATTAATACGGAACCCTTATAGGATCACTGTGCATTTTGTGTATGATTTTGAGAAAAAAAAACATAAATCTAATACTAAATAAACAAGTTATACATAGGACATATTTATTTATGAACCTATGTTCATCAAATTTATCAGAAACTATTGTTTATCCAGTAGCTTTAAATTCTAACAACAGCTTAGAATTCAATTTGCAAAAAATATTAAAATAAATATTTTAACTTTATTCTGAAACGGCATTAATAATTACATTAATTCTATATATTATGTATGATACATAACTTCTTAACACTTCATATACATAACTTCACGTTTTATCCCTACCAGGGTAGTCAGAAAGAACGGAGCACCAAACACTGCAGTCCCTGCTTACCTCTTTCGCTTCGGCCACTGACAACTCCGGGGCCTCACGCTTTTTACATGTACACCCTTTCAGTATCTTTGATACTGTGTCTTCGAAGGTCATTACTATTCTTTCATCACTTATTCGTTCGACGTGCCGAAACCACCTTCTTCTTCATTCTTACTGTGACATCGCTTACTTAACTACCATCCTGTGGATATCTTCGTTGCGGATTCAGTCACCTAAATTCCTCATATCATTCGAAAAGATCACATCTCCACAGCATTCATCTTTCATTCTTTTTCCACAATACCCATGTTTTCACTTTTTCAATACTCACGTTTCACTGCCATATAACGGTGCCGGAACCAGTACTGCATTATGTACGACCGAATATGCAGCGACACCGGCATTCTGCCGTCTCAACAACACAGCTAAGGAACCGTTCATTCTGTTACCGGCAGCAATACGTCTTTCCACATCCATTTCATATCTTCCATCTCTACTTAAAATACATTCCAATTAATTATTAAAGTCGTGTAAATTAATATTATAGGTAAATAATTATTACAAATTAATAAAGGCATATCTCTGGTTCTACAGCCCGATGTTTTTTGTTGTAGTAAAAAATACAGGGTAAAATTAAAATTTTGAAAACTGGACTGTCTGCCGTAAAATATAAAATGAAGGCAATGGATACTAACCAAAAAGGTTTAAATTCACGAAATTATAATTTAGGAACACCTAAATGTATATTATAATTAAGTGATCTAGTTATTAAGTGAATAAATTCAATGTTTATTTACTACAATGAAAATTTCATTTCTATTATATCTTACCCACAGTGAACTACAACAAATGAAATATTTGGAACAAGTCATGAAGGAGAGTCTTCGAATCTATCCTTCGGTACCAGTAATTGGGCGGCTTCTTACTGAAGATGTTGGTAAGTCGTTAAGCAATAAACGCCAAATATGTTTGTTATTGAATTTGGTTTAGATGATCAATTAGATCTCCATTAAATGGTCTTGGTCTTTGGCACATACTTATTTTTAATCTATAATATTTTAGCTCTTTTGTTACAGAAACTACCCATCTTGCCCACCTTTCCAATTAACAAATGAAATATACGCATATTATTTAAACCAGATAGAAAAAAACATTTAGGAGAAATAGAATGACTTATGAATATACAAGAAAATCTTATATATAACAATTAGGTCTATAAGTTGTTATTGCATCAAATACATTGAAACCTTTTATTTTTTAGTTATATGGCACTATTTGCCTGTTATATTGTTTTTATCATTTTGTTTTTTAATAGCTAAAATTATTTTAAGAAATTAAAGAACTAAGCAAAATATATACAGTATTAAAATAAGTACTATATATTTGTATTTTTCAGAAATCCTTGGCTTTAAATTTAAAAAAGGCTCTTCAATACTTCTGAACATTTTTGAATTACAACGAGACCCAGAGGTCTATGATAACCCAATGGAGTTCCGGCCAGAGAGATTTGATCCTGTAATATCACCACAAACAGCCAAAAACGCATTCATATGGCTACCGTTCAGTGCAGGACCCAGAAATTGCATTGGTACTATAATTTTTTAAAAAAACCCACGCTTTATCCTGCACATGACGATGTAGGCAGAGGGCTCTGCAGGAACCATAGGAACCTAGTGTTAAGACATTCCGTTGCTTTGTCCCTGTTTTCTTCGTCCCTGATTTCCGCATTTGTGGCGCATCTCAACGCCGCGCTTTACCTAGTTGCCAGAGCGAAAAAATGAAAATAGAAAAATCCATCTTCACCGAGTGGGAATCGAACCCACAACCGTGGCGTTTATAGGCCGACGCACGCCTCTCCGCCACGACGGTCCTCATCGGTTCTCAAAAACATAATACTTAATATAAATTACTTTTAAATCTAAAATGTCTTTAACGACTTCTGTTATACTTATATATTATGTAAAATCCTGTTATATATATAGAATTATTCTTTATTCTATTATGCACAATGTATTCTTTTACTTATGAATACAAAATGTGCTCGTCGGTAACAAACGCTTGATCTAAACATTTTACTTACATTTACAAAATCATAGACAACGTGCAAGCTTGAGACTTTACTTTTCTTTGTATGATTCTAAATTTTAATTGAAGTCTAAGGAAACTACATCATATATGTACAAATTTAAAGGAATGTTATTCTGTTTTCAGGACAAAAATTTGCTATCTTAGAAATGAAAGTTATGTTAGCAAATATTGTGAAGAACTTTGAAATTCTACCTGTTGACGCAGAGGAGCCTGGGCTATGCGCTGAAATTCTATTGAGACCTGAAAAGGAGTTGACTCTAAAGTTAAAACCAAGAGCGAAAATAAATTAGTCTCAGATGAGAATAGTAAAAGTTAATGGATTAGTATTTAACAATGTTAGCGCAAATGTTATCCATTTATTTTTTAAGTTTCTTAAGTTTTAGTTATTGGAAATAACTTAGAAGTGACACTAAAATAAACATACAGAATAAATCTGACTGATACCAAAATAATCTTGGTCTTAATTTCATTATTACACTAGTATTTTAGGGCTCTCTATATCTTTCTTATAGTTTAAAATATTAATTATTTGTAAAACCTAATAAAATACAAGCTACATAGCTGGCAGGTGAGATAATATAAAAAATATTTTTTTATTATTTTTAATATAAATTCACCATTCTTGGAATTTTAGACACATTAACCATAATAAAAAGTTAATATTTCATATATTTTTTAATTTGTTTCATTTGCTGTCAATTTATGAGAAAAAACAATCGATATTTTTTAAATAATTCGATATATCAATAATTATACCTAGTAGTAATACTGTATCATCTATAAACAGTAAAAGGTTTGCTTAAGTACTGAACTTACTGCTTATGTACTATATTTATGTATAAAAGTAGACTTGTGTACTAGAAATATATATTCTATTATATGTTAACAGCTGTTATGTAAGATTTATTTTGCTATATTAGGTACCACACATTTAAAAAAAAAATTTCAAAATTTATTTTTATACTTTTGTCCGAAAGCAATTGTACTTATTTTTGCAAATATTGACTGGATTGATATAGTTTTTTTTTAGCTTCACGCTTTATCCCGCACATGGCAGGGTAGGCAGAGGGAACTGCAGGAACCGTGGGAACCTAGTGTTAAGACACTCCATTGCTTAGTCCCTGCTTTCTCCGTTCCCGCTTTCCGCCTTTTTCGAGGCAATGCGTATTGAGTGGCGGAACTCAACGCCGCGCTTTGTCTGGTTTGCCAGAGCGAAGAAAATGGAAATAGAAAAATCCATCTTCCCCGACTGGGGATCGAACCCAGAAACCGTCGCGTTACAGGCAGACGTTGCGCCTCTGCGCCACGACGGTCCTCATGATATGTTAATTTAAAGAAAAAAAAGAATATATCAAAGAAGTTGATCATTTTTAAAAATCGAAATGTCCTTTTTCAATCATAAATTGCATAGGTACAAACAGTACTTTAATACTGTAAAAAATGTATATTTACTCAGGAAACTCTTAGTGGTCAGTACATTATGCCTGTGAGCGCATGTTAATAGTAGATTTTGATAAGGCATTTATTTATTTACAGGAAGAGTATAAACTGTATTATTTTTCTATAATAATCTGAATCTAGTAACTGTTTTCATAGATAAAGTAAGCAAAGCTAATGTAATTTTTTTTGGAGTATCCTCCAGCAAGGCCATCTACCTTCACAACTTTACAGGATATCTTTCCTTTTGAATTTCTTTATATAATTATACACAAGCTTCTGATCTGCTGCTGGTGGGCCTCCAGCATCTCTGTAACTGTTTGTAGTATTAATGTATATATAGGTATTAATTTCATTATTAGCTATGTACAACCATACATTATTATTCTTAAAATACTCTTTGAATATATATAACAGAATTAATATTATATAGGCTTCAGAACTAGCTTGTATATGAGTAGTCTAATGATAGATTCCGACCCAGTAGCCAAAGTAGGCAATGTAAAATATTGAAAAAATATATAATCTGCAATTCTTAGGATATTAAAGATTAGATTTTAGTAAAGTTTTTAAGTCAATAAGCAATAATAAAAAAAAGTCAATAATACAACTAAATAATATAATAACTATTTAAAACATAACAATGTGCCTAAATTTCATCGACTAACTTAAATCTTGCATGTTGTGGTTCAGGTATAACATTGTAATACTTCTTAAATATTGTTTGATCCTCTCGTCCACTATAAATTCTTTTCACCCATGTATGTTCCCAGTTTGGATCAAACTCTTCACAGGTAACTATTACTTTGCCTGCTTCAATTGCGAATAATGTTCCATTTCTTCCAAGGCCAACCTGAAAAGGGGAAAACATTTTTTTTTAAATTGTGGTCTAAGTTGAAAAATCTTGCTAAATTCTGAAGACATGGTAAAAAATTCTACTCAATTAATATATATTTTTTACCATTTTAAACCATAAAGACTACATAATATATTATGATAATGTATCTGGGTATGATAAAGTATGTTTTGCGACTCTTTAGATTTATAATAATAAAATGGCACATTTCATATAGAAATAAATAATGCTAATAACTGGTCCATCTACACTGCTTTTCACCAGTTAACAGCAAAATTGATAATAGTCATTATTATTTATTTATTTTGTTTTTTTTTTGCTTCACACTTTATCCCACACTTGACACAGTAGACAGAGGGAGCTGCAGGAACCATAGTAACATAGTATAAACACTCTACCTGCCTCTTTTTGAACCATGGTATATTGAGTAGCGGAACTTAATGCTGCGCTTTCCCTAGTAGCCAGACTAAAGTAAATGGAAATAGAAAAATCCATCTTCTTTAAGTGGGAATCAAATCCACAAACTGTTGTTTACATGCAGATCCTATGCATTTGTGCCTCAATAACAATAACAGTTTTATTTATTAATATTTATTATTGAATCCAACTGTACTAATTTTATATTACTTATTTTATTTTAAATTTATTATTAACATGCTCGTTGGTTAGTGGTGTACTATCAAAAATAGAAATAGAAATGACACAAATTCAAAGTGAATATGAAACATCCAAAAATGAAAAAGTAATGTAAATTAAATTTAAGATTATTTTTCTCATAATTATTGGATATATTTTTTTTATATTTTGGATAAAAAATCCAACTTGCTTTTAAAAAATTTCATATAACTCTTTAGGAAAGAGATATTTGACTGATATATTATACTATTCTAATTAGCATAATAAATATTTCTTTGGTAAGTATACTGAAGAATTGTAAGTATCGTACATTTAATCCTGGGTGGAACCTAGTAGTAAGCTGCGTAGCCAATATATGCCCAGCTTTAACAGAATGACCGTCTTGCACCTTCCAACCTCTATGTTTTGGCTTCACCTTACAATTGGTATTTTTGGTACTGCCTCCAGTTTTCTTACTTGCATGTCGCAAGAATTCTAAAAAAATCAGAAATAATAAGATTTATTTACAAATATGTAAATAAATAGTAGATGTGCAAAATAATTGAAAATCTCATGAATAGAACTGCTGATTTTGAGGCAATTTTCATACCTAATAAGGGTACAGTTTTTTTACTTTCATTTATTATATTATTCCAAAGCATTTTTGCTGTTTGTATGTAAATTAATAACCTAAAAATAAGTGACAAATGACAACTTCCCTTTGTCACATAAAATCATAGACAATATTTCTTGTCTAATTAAATGGGTGTAAGATCTAAGAAGTATAATTTGCAATTTTTGGTAACACTACAGTAGCACACTACATAAACTACTAGAATAGGAAAGTAAGTAAAAATGAGAAAGAGCACTTTGTTTTATTTCGAGGTAAATAAACATTTGCGTTTTTAAATGTTAAATATTTTTAACTACACCAGTAACGAGCCAATCCCAACTTTAATCTTAATTTATCTTGCTAAATCCAGCACATTTCACTCTCTTTATATCATTAATATCATTACTATACTAGCAACAATAATTTGCTGATTTAAAAAATATTTTTCTAATCTAGCTTTTTTAAACCAATGGTTTTGAAATTTTGTAGTCAAATTAAAATTTATTTAAAACAATCATGCGCTTTAAATTATAAAAATCGATTTCAAGTTATTCGATTGTAATCGTTAAAGCAATAGCAAAAGCAAAAACAATTTTTATTTCTTAAAATATATAATGCATCATACGTCGAAAACCTTCGGAAATGAGTATGATTCATTTTTATGCTATTATTTTTAAAATTGCTCTTAAAGGACAATACCAATTAATTTCGTTTTATAACTGAATATATATTGTTAAACAAAGGCAAAGCCGACCTCTCTTGGTAATAATTAAAAATAAAACATTTTAAACACCTTAAAATCTATAGACATTGAAAGTACATAAAAGGTTTTTATTTCTATTAATTACATCATTTCTAAAAAATATTGGAAAATTTCATATAAAGCATTTTCAGGCTTGAATTTATGACGGTGTGTTATATCGAGATAATAGACAAGTGGCTTTCTTAGATTTGCAAAAAGCCCTGGCTGTTTCTTTCCTAAGACGTATGTAGAGATTAGCAAGCGAAATGACTCTGCATCTATTGTTAGGACTAGAGATGCTACATACATAGTTTTTCTGATCTGTATGTACATATAGGAAGAAACATTTATTAGGTACTATTACGATTATACGACAAAGTGAAAGCTAGTAAGATTCAATGGCACGCCGGAAATATCTCTCTCTCGGCCCCCGATGGGGGAGAGGAAAAACGCTCTTAACGTGAGGGTCTTCCTTCACCTATTAATATGGGCGTGTCATGGGGTTTGGCATATAGCCCTAGGTATATTGTCCTCAGATGGGACAAGATTTGGGAATTCAGGGTTTGGGGATGAGTTATGTGCTATCCGGGCGGTCAGCCCAGCCGAGTAAGACCCTCGGTAAACCGGGGGAGGCCCGGCTCAGGCGACCTAGCGACCGTGGTAGCAGCTCAGGAGTCGGAGGGAGGGGGAAGGGTGTCTCGAGGGAGTCTTCGGACGTCCGGCGGACGGGAGTGCCACGATGCAATATCTCGGATGTGCGGGTGCACCGAGGTGTCAGCACCATGGTACGCGTGGGCAGCGAGCTGGGTAATGTGGCTCTCGAAGCTTTCGATATGGAGGTCGCGCTCGTCGGAGAGCCACATTCTGCACCGACTCGAGGAGCTTCCGAAGACTCGGGCTCGTGAAGGAATACCAGCAGGTGTAGCTGCTAGGGCCAGTGCTGCCTGCGCCGCCTGACTGGGGCTGCCTGCCCGAAGCGCATCGGTGAAAGAGACCGAACTACCAGTAGCGACACTAGTGGTGCTGCTGGTGATGGTGGCGGTCGGTGCTACATGTCCGGCAGGGGGTGCTGGGACCTGAGCCTCTCTTGCCCGGAGGCGTGGATACCTGGAGGCTCCCGGGGCGGTGGGGCGCAGTTGCGCGCAAAGCCTTTTGGGATCGGTTTCCGGGGCCTCATCAGCGAGCCTGAGTCGTTGCAGTGAGGTGGTGGTGGCAGGTAGCGGCGCAATCTCCTTTATTCTCGCGTCGGCCGTGGAGCCAGTTCGCTCAAGCTCCCTCTCCCTGTCGTTGAGGAACATACTAATATGTTCCAACAACGACTTTGAGATGGCTCCGCGCTGCTGCAGCTGGGACACGAGGATCATGTCCTGGTGCAACTCAGTTCTGGGCGATAGCTCCACGTCGAACGGCGATGAGGCGGAGGGCGAACGTTTGGAGGGCAAAGCCTCTTGGGCAGTAGGCTTAGAAGCCCGCTGCGGTGTCGTATCGGGCTGGCTGGTAGAGGCAGAAGCATACACAACAACCATTGGTAAAACCAAGAATTCGCTAGTAACAGCGCCTAAAAGACGCCACAAACGCAACTCAGCGTTGAAACGCCGGCCAAATTAAATGTTTATTTCAAAATAAATATTCAATAATTCGAAGGCATGCGAGACGTCCGTACAGTGCGAGGTTACAATCCTCGGAGTAAGGCCACTCTTACGTCCAAGAAAGCAGTAATTGGATATCGTGATATAGAAAACAAAAGTCAACAGACTAACCAATGAGGATACTCGATATCGTTCAATGTAGGTTAGTCAGAACGCACACGGTGATAATTAACCCGGAATAGTATTTTTTTCTACAAAATGTTGTAATCATTTTGTAAAATTGATGATTTTTCATCATGACGATCATTAAATTCACACCATTTCATTAATTGGTCTGATCATGTTGTGGGGAGATTGATGATAATATTTCATTCACGGATAATTATTCTATAAAGTTTACTTTTTAATGATTAAATTGGGTATCATTTCAAATTACCTTTCTAAGACTTTACGTAAATTCCAGAATTTAACTCATCCAATTTCCAAATTAAATGCAAGAGACAATTTTAAAATTAGATTCAATTCATCCTAGCTTGAATTAGGAAAACGTTCAAATAGGTTTTCGAGGATCAATTATAATGTAAAAATGTTTGCTACGGATAGCTTTTTTATCATTAAGAATTTTGTACTCTATATATATCCTTTATGGTAAATTTCAAAAAAATATACTATACTAAAATAATAAAGATTATAAAAATACTATATATCAAAAGATATTATGTAAATTAATGTAACAATGAAATTTATATAATATTACGTAAATGTGTGTGAAATATAATATAAGAATATAATTAATATTAGGAAGTGACGTTAGATTAAGAATTCAAATTTAGCATTTAAATTGCATGAATAAAGCTAAAGCTTGTATAACTGTGTGTTTAAGTATTTTATAAATTGATTATTTGTGTATGTTTTATACCGCATTTAAAATCAGATTTCGGTTTTAACATGTGAGCGTTAATATACATTCTTCTTCTTCTTCTTTGTAAGCATGATTGTGTCCACTGCTGGGCATATGCCTCTCCTAATCTTCTCCATTCTGCGCAGAGTTCAGTTTTCCCCATCCACAATTTCCCAGCGTTATCTTTGATGTCGTCGGTCTATCAGGCGGGCGGTCTGCCTACGCTGCGCTTCCCAAGAAGAGGTCTCCAATCCAGAACGCATTTGCTCTATCTTTGGTCTTTTTGACGGCACAAATATCAAGCCCAAGCCCATTTCAGCTTGGCGACTCGGAGTCCTATATCCGTCACACGAGCGCTGCCTGATGGGCTCATTCCGGACTTTATTGCGTAAAGATATTCCAAGCATCCTGCATTCCATGCTCCTTTGCGTGACCTGGAGCTTGTGAATCATACCTTTCGTCAAGGTCCACGTCTCACACCCGTATGTCAAAATGGGGACAGTACAATATACATTACTTAACTTTAATTCAACTAACTAAGATATATCATTTAACTCTAACTGGCGACAGGCCCGCAGCTTTGCCGGCCATGTATACTGAATTAAATAAAACTGAAATGTTACTGTTATTTGGTTTGAAATTTTGTACCCACGATATTATTTTATAATTTATTTTGTTCGTGTAAATTTCTTTTTGAATCACTCTATATATTACTTATCAAAAATTTTTGCTTATATCTAATCTAGGCAATATCTAAAATAATAAAATAAATCATTGCCGACTCTTTGTCCACCACTGTGTCGACAGAGTAGTAAGTAGGAGGCTTCAAATTTTGATAAAATTAGTTTTATCTTTTTTTTTCAATAAAATGCCAGTGAAGTGAAGTTAAGTTCAATTTAATTTTTCAACTGAATAATTAATTCTGTTGAAAAATAAAAAAAGAAATTATTGATAATATATAGAAGGGAACTAACCAAAGTGTTTAACTAAATAGTCGAAATTAATAAAAGGAGGATTTAGGTCGAACCATAACATTATATTTTGACTCTGACTTAATAATTAACTATAATATTTTAATTTAATTCTAATAATATTTTTAATTAAACCTGAATATTTAAAATTTATTGATACGCATTTTATAAACTGCTGAATGTACAACATACAGTCGTATACATACATAACGTAATTGCAAGTAGCACGTAACTATTTTTAACGTTTGATTATTTTGTAATTAAAAGTAAACTCTTAATATGTTTTTATTATTTGCTTTATTAATAATTATTTCGGCTATTTTGACTTCTTGGTTTTATTTTTTTTTGTGATCGCAAAAAATTTAGTGTATCTGGCCCGACGCCGATACTTATACTGGAAAATGCTTATTCTTTTATTAGCAAGGCATCAGGTGATTATTGTTAATTATTTTTGTTATGATGAAAAGCATTTTAAAATTATGCGAAGAATAGCAGATGAAATAAATTATTAATTATATAATATCTTATAATATGCAGAATGATATAAATATGTTGGTATCTATCAAAAAATGTCTTATTCTTTTTAATAAATTTTCATCATTTTCAATAAATGACGCTGTTTTGGTGCAATCTCATAGCATCTGATTATAACTGCGACGATTGTGGATTCAATTTCTACTCAGGATAATTAAATAATTTTTATTTTCATCATTCTGGTAACAATGCCTTGATGGGCAAACACTGAAAGCTTTAGCACTAGGTTTCAAAAAAAATATTATCTTAATCTAAATTTAATTAACTTATTAAGCTGTTTTATTGAGGTTTTCATTGGAAGATCCTTAGAATACTCACTTTAGAATCTTTCGAAGCATTTCGAACATATAACAATTACTATATTTAAATCGGTGAAGCCTGAGCCTGGCATTAAAAAAATAAGAGAATCTAGATTTTCCCAAACGGTTTAATAGACTCCGTCCAATCGAACGCGTTTGTGTGTGACTTGCAATTCAAGTTTACTAATTTGTATACGACAGAATGCATCAGTTATGTGTGAAACTAACAACAGATATAAAATTTAAGTTTTTTTCCTGTATACTTATAAATTTAATTTTTAAGATTTAATCCTTTTTATACCAAATACGATAAAAATGGATGAAGGAATTTTAGACTTAAATATTTAATATTAATTTCAGCTTGATATCTCCACCAGATTTTGAGACAAAATGTTCTTGACGAACTGTCTAACAAAATAAACCATAGAATAATCTTCGTCGTTTCTCGATTTGAGTTGAAGCTAGAAACAAATCTCATCATCATAATCTGTCTATTACTGTATTTATAAGTAAAAGTGCAAAAATAAATTCATATTTGATTAAGCTACTTTTAAATAATTTACAGCAAAGTTAAGACACTCTGTTGCAGGAACTAAGCAACGGAGTGTCTTAACACTAGGTTCATACGGTTCCTGCAGTTCCCTCTGAAAAAAAAAAACAAATGATAACAAAGTTATATTAATATATTCCCCCATAATATATACTTATTAAAGTTAATATCCTGCTTTTTTTAAATACATTTTAATCATAAGCATCCCTTAGTCATGCCGTGTCAAATATAAGTAGTGAAATTTAAGGGGGACTTGATATTTTTCAGAATTTCTACCTCTACTTAGCAGTTTCCGGAAGAAATATGGTCATGTGTTTGTAATGTATTTCTTTCATTCGTTACGCAGTTTTATCACATTCGAAACATATTGAGGTAAGTCTTTAAGTTTCCGACACAATTATGAATTTTTAATTTATGTTGATATTATTATACCCATACGTCTTGGCAAACGTAGTGTAGGACGCCCTCCGGCCCGCTGGACCGACGACATACGCAAGGTTGCCGGAGCAGGCTGGATAAGGGTTGCAGAGGATCGGAATGTTTGGCGCAAACTTGGCGAGGCCTACGCCCAGCAGTGGACTGCGATTGGCTGACGACGACGACGACACCTATAACTATAACTAATACTGTAATCGTTAAATATGTTAAATGTATAATCGGTCTCCGATAGTAAGGAAAATATTAAAGAAATGTAACAGCTTACTTAGATTAAATAACCAGGAAGAATCTAATATACTTTTTTATCCTTCATCTACCCTTCGGAACATTGTATGTACAGTGCCGAAGCACAAAACTCCTGTCTTATAGGATGGAGGCATGGAGTGAAATTAATTAAAACGCTTGTAATGAAGAAAAAACACAAACTTGTTATTATCTTACATTTTCTTGTTTATTTTTTGTTTAGCAGATAAAAACATCAAATAGGTACATACGCAACACTATGTAAAGATATTTTTTTGCCAATGCCACTTATATCCATTTTCCTCATTAGGACAAGAAACATAAATTGTAATTTACTATAAAACTAGTTTTTATTAGTATATTTTAGGTATACATGTACTAGGCTGTATAAAAAATTGTATTGTATAAATTTGACATAATATATTTATTGTGTATAACAATATAAGTACTTACACTAGCTGTAGTTACTCATCCAAACTTACTAACAAAAGGGTCATCATATATTTACCTACAACCGTAGCTTGGAAACGGGTTACTTACTTCAACAGGTAAAAAAAACGAAGTGAAACGAGTAATTTATTTTTAATCTCTTTTAAACTTACATTAAAAATTACGCCTTATTACAAGTTCAACCGTCTTTAACCCAAGTTCATCGCGCTGTATATCTTTTTTATTCTCAACTTCCGCTATTATTATTTATAATAATAATAAGCCTTAACATCTTTTTTTTATAATGACTTATTTCATAATGACTTCAAATTAATAATACAGTTTATAATTCTTTTATTTATTGATATTGTTTAGACTATATACATATCGCCTATTACTTATTTGTCTTTCGAAAAACTAATAAAAACATTCACAAAAAATCTTAAAAAGCAATATAATCTTTCACTACGTAATAAAATCTCATGAATAAAAATGAAGAACTATTATAGTCTAGCCAAAATATATGCAATAAGGAAATACATCAATAATAGATAAAAAATATATATAAACAAGTCTATCGTCTTCGCGTCAATATAATACACTAAAAACTATTTAAGCTTAAAAGCCTCCATTTAAAAAAAAACATCATTTTTTCATTATTTCGCAGCGGGATATATTGATAAATAAAATAATTGATCAGTAGGTATAATAATTTAACAATTTTATTATGAAGATAAGCTCTGATGTCGGATTTTACTTTATTTATTTATTTATTTAATATTTGGGAAACAAACAGATATAAAATATAATCTAATTACATAGCACAGTTTAAATATCACATTATCCAGCGAAGTTTCCACCGATTAATGAGACATAAAATGCACTCAAATATTTTAACACAATAAGAGAAAAAATTATTGGACAATATTAAAAGTATATAAATTAAGTTAATTTAAGATTGTTACAAATATTATCTTTAAATTTAATCAAAGATAAATGAAATATATCAATGTTCCCAAAATGCTTATTATATTCGCGAGAAGCTCTGATTAGAAAACAGTTTGCATTATGTGATGTATGACAAGTGGGAGTATAAAAACATAACGATTGACTTAGGTTTTTATCCATCCTGACTCGAGTATGCACAAGATCGAGATCTTCTCTTGTACCGCAGCGGATAATTACTTTTTGATTGCTACCCTTTCTTACTTGATCTGCTTTAGCACCGGTCGACTTGGTATCAAGAGCTATTCTTAATTTTTCAATTACCTTTTCACCGGTACTATGAGGATCATTGGATGATATTATAAGAGTATGATTTGGTTTTGGTGGTGAGGGGAGCTTCGCTGCCACCTTAGCATAGGTAGGAGGCTTCTTGCATACTGCTGCTTCCATTTCTTTATCCAATGTTATATTCACAGCTGGTAAAAGCGTTTTATCTTGCCTTATCATCTTTATTTCAGATGACACAACATCCAGTCTCTCGGTTATTGGCTGAAGATGTTCTTTTGTGATTACATTGGGCAAAGGCGGGAATGGTTCTCTTTTTTGGGAAGCTCTCTTTATTTGGTTACTTTTTATTTCTGTGACTACAGTGTTAATGGTCGCCAGTTGTTCAGTTATTTTTGGGTTGTCGTCTCTATCGTGAGAAAAAGCTGCCTGTGCCTTGAGATGATGTAACGTTTCATTAGTATTTGTCCAGATGGCCGACGTATTCTCTTGATTTTTGGTGTTACACCTTCTTATTTCATCTAGCTGATTAGAAATTTTTTCAACACCCGCCTTTATGGTTTCATAATCGCTTTGTAAGTGTTCCACTTCGACTTTATAAGGAGTATTTATATTTATTTCTAGAGTTAAAAAAATACTTAAAGAAAACATATAAAAATTTGAATGCAGCGTGACTCGAACCCGCGCCCTCCTGCGAACCTGCACGGTTCGCAGGAGGGCGCGGGTTCGAGTCCCGCTGCATTCAAATTTTTATATGTTTTCTTTAAGTATTTTTTCTATCCTCAGTGTGGATTAACACTTTAAAAAATCATAAAAATATTTCTAGAGTTTTTAAGCGAGTGTCAACACCTTTCACCATTTTCTCAATATTAGCTATCTGTCCATGTGGTTCTCTAGTTTTTTTAAGATACCAGGATTTTCAAATATCTGTTTCCCGTTTAGAAGCATTTCGTTTGCTTCTCTTGTAGCCATGTCCATCTCAACACCTATTCTTTTTCCTGTGTTACTGAGAAGACTCTTACGGTATAATTCTGGCGGAGATACTTTAATTAGGGCTTCAGTATTGTCCTATGTGGGAGGTAATGGAGAAACATTACTGATAGGTGTATGAAGTTATTCTTCCTTATCTGTTGTCACAGAGTTTTGCAACGATTTGCTGAAATTTGCATTTGTTGATTTTGAAGAGATAGATTTGTCTCTCAACACTTTAGTTCGCGATTTAGTATTTTCCAGAGTTTTCATGTCCTGACTTGATGTGTTATAGGCAGGTGTGCATTTGTTTTGTGACATGATTTTCTGTTTTTTTTTTTTTTATTTATTTGACTATTTTACCAAAAGTTAAGTATTCAAAACTTAAACAAATTCGCCTATACTACGGTGATGATGTTCGTAATGCCTTATACTTCTAAGCAACTTTGCGCTAGTAATTTGTTAAGTGTCGTGAATCGCAACTAATTGTCGTCGTTCACTTTCCGGATACTCCAGAATATCAAAAAAAAATTCCTTTAATACAATAACAAGGTATGTTATTTATATACGATTTAATCGTACGTAGGCACAAACTATGTTTGAGGTCAGGGATTTGACCTTGCTTGCTTTGTATTATTTATATTATTTGTCGCTATGTAATTAGATTTTTTTTTTAGAAAGCAGGGCCAGAGCAGCGGAGTGTCTCAACACTAGGTTCCTAGATTCCTGCAGTTTCCTCTACTTACCCTGCCATGTGCGGAATAAAGCGTGAAACTAAAAAAAATTATAACTGAGTAATTTTTTTTATTACAGTTCTTACTGAGTAACTAATTATGGTATTCTCTTTAAAATTCACAAAAAAAATCATCAAATATTTATTAATCAAAAATGCTATGAAAAAAAAAATTTATAAAGGATTTAAACTAGATTTGTTTAATAACGGTAAAAAGGAGATAAGGTTATCTCCTTTTTACCGTACATTCTCCTTCATCATTTAACATGACATTGGCGTAATGAATTGTGTTTAACTATCACGTTCAGAACGTCATAAAAAAATCTTCTTGAAGGAGAAATTATAGCATGACATAGTATAAGTTATGACTTTTATTTAAACTATCCACAGCAAACTAAAGCAAATGAAATATTTAGAGCAAGTAATCAAGGAGACTCTTCGGATCTGTCCTTCTGTGCCGCTGATAAAGAGATTTATTACTGAAGATGTTGGTACGTAAATAAAATGTGTGTAATATTGAATATAGGGATATCTTATGAGAGAGTAGTAACCGTATACAGTTTTAACATTGACTAATTTGTTTAATCAAATTTTGTGAGACCTGTTTCTCCGTAAAGATAATATAATTAATTTTTAATTGTATAGAAAATTATCTTAATTGTATACTAATTGACTTGTAATTAAGAAACGTATTTTCTAAGCAATTAAGTAAGTATGCATCTTTTGTAATTTTAGATATCGATGTCACACCAATTAGAACGAACACTTCAATTATTATAAACATTTTTGAATTACAACACAACCCGATGAAGTTCCGACCAGTAAGATTTGATCCGCTTCTAACTCCACAAATAGCCAAAAACGCATTAATTTAGTTCGGCTTCCGTTTAATGCAGGATCAGTAATTTGTATTGGCATAATGTACTTTCTTAATCATGCGATTACTATGAACTATGGAAAGAAGTAAATGTATAACTGAAAATTATGACTCTCTAGGGCTTTATTTTTTGTACTGCCACACTTAACACTCTATATTAGCTGAGTATTAAATAAAGAATAGAGTGTTATCATCGTCATAAATTACTAAACTTTTAACCGTGATTGTATTAAATTTGAAATAACAATATTTTATTTTCAGGACAAAAATTTGCCATGATGGAAATAAAAGCTAAAGTTTCGAAGATACTAAAAAGTTTCGAAATTCTTACCTGTTGACACAGATGAACCTGGAGTCTGGACTACGTGCAGAACTTATATTGAAACCTGATAAAGAATTGACGTTGAGGCTAAAATCGAAAGCAAAAAGTAATTAGACCTCAGATTATATAATAAATGAACTTATATATTTTTTTTAAACCTGGGAATTAGACTTAGACATTCGAATTAATGTGATTCTTTTTCTTTTTATTTGTATTATATACTATTTAATGTAAGCTTAAAAGTAATGGACCATTTTTAAATAGTATCTATATTTAAAGAGGTATAATAAACTGTTGTTTTATTATTTTTGAACTGTTTCCTACAAAATTTGCAAAATACATGTACATTCATTCATAATTTTTTTTTTTTTTGTTTTTCTTCTTCCTTTGCCTAAATTCGTTAAATTGTTATAAAGAATTACAGTTTAATTACGAAAGTATGTTTAAATTGAGGCCACGTCGCTGTTGTCGCATCATACGTTGTATGACTATAAACGCGAATGTTGTGGGTTTGACCGTCACTACGGGGAATGGTTTATTTTAATTTCCTCGTTTTCGTAATATAAAATGCGGCATTAAGATCTGCCAACAACTTGGCAAAAAAATGACTTGACATTATTAGCTTCTGGTCAGATAAATCAATTCATACAATAAAAATAGAAAAAGAACTATTGGGACATACTCAGAGATGTTAGAAGTGTTAACGAAAAATATCGATTTGACAATAGGGCCTTAAGAGATTACTTAAATTCTACTTTAAGTAGAGAGCCAAGAAGTATAAGAACCGTCGTGGTGCAGAGGCGTAAGCGTCTGTCTGTAAACGCGACGGTTTGTGGATTCGATTTCCACTCGGGGAAGATGAATTTTTCTATTTCCATTTTCTTCGCTCTGGAAAGTAGGCAAAGCGCGGCGTTGAGTTCCACCACTCAACACGCTATGCCTCGAAAAAGGCGGAAAGCGGGGACGGAGAAAGCAGGAACCAAGCAACGGAGTGTCTTAACACTAGGTTCCCACGGTTCCTGCAATATGCGGGACCTCTGCCTACCCTGCAATATGCGGGATAAAGCGTGAAGTATGTCAAATTCAACTTATTTAGGTTCACTATTGTTTCTTAAAGAGTTTAACGTTTATGAATATGCCACGAAGCTCCAAGGACGCAATCTTACTTTTGGCGCATAGTAAACTCGCCGCACCGGAACGTACGCGTCTCGATATGCGTACGAGTTGTGTTCAAAAAGTATCGCGAATAATAGATATTTGTGTATTTTCAAAAATTATTTATTTATTCGTGAATGTCTATTTCGTCCCCTCCAAAGTAACCTCCCTGGAATATTATACAGGTGTACCAACGATTTTTCTTGTTCAGCTCCTCCTTCGATGCCGTCTGTATCTCGTCAATCGTGGTGTAGCCGTCTTTTCATGGGCCTCATCAGGGTCGGGAAAAATAAAAGTCGTAGGAGGCCAGATCTGGAGAATACGGTGGCTGCGGTATCATAAGTGTGTTGTTTTTGGCCAAGAAGTCGCTGATTCGACGATTGGCCAATACTATTTTCTTCACTTTATCATTTGTTTCGTTTGTTGTGGAAGTGCTCGGACGTACGGTATGCTCTTCGTCATTCACATCTTCTCGATCTTCTGAAAACATTTTGTACCACCGAAAAACATTGCTTTTGTCCAATGTATCTTCTCCATATGCCACAGTCGACATTCGGAATGCATCCGCGCACTTAATTTCGTTTTTCACAAAAAAATCAACTTGTCAGTATAAGTGAGAAACATATGTTTAAACATAACGCCACAAAAAAACGAAATTCGAATATGCGAACTCGCGAAAATTCAAAAGTTGCGATACTTTTTCAACACACTTCGTACTTACATGCAATTCTTATGTTGTGGGCAATAGGTTTATCTTACAGCCGGATTCGATGTATATTAATTAATTTTACTCAACCATAACTTTTGCAATATCAATTTAGAAATTAACCTACAGAATAAGAGGACCTAAGGAATCAGAAATCATAGACTTAACCGATAACATTTCTTGTATAGTTAATTTAAACAGAACAGCCGTTAATAATATCAACATTCATAATAAAAAAAAATTCGTCATAAATACTATGGCAAAATAAAGCAAGTCTAATCTAAGTTAACGCATGTCCGCCCATAACATATTGTATAGGTTTCTTGCTTCTTGCTCTCTCATCTTAGTTTCAATACATCTGAGACTGCGTTATTACAACAACAGACTTGCGTGATAAAACTCATCATCTCCGGTAACAAATACTTTGTAATTAAATATCCGTCTCGAACAATAATACCACAGTATTTTTCCTCACTTATTTTATCTTTGACCAGCTTTTGACTTTGACCAGCTAAAATATATACTTCTTTGTTTATATTTAACTTACCTTTTGAATTAGTGTAAATATCAGCGTAATTAAAATTAATTTTATTTTGATTACATATAAAAATATATTTACCTCGAATAATTTGCATTTATCAGAATGTCAAACATTTTAACTTTAAGATTAGATTTTAAGTTTATGATACCCATAAGATTTTGCTTTGATCCTTGGATGTCGACCATGACGCATATTGTGAGGAGATCTCATTATAGTAGATAATTTTATATTACGTAATTTAACGTTAATCTGCTTTTAACAACATGAACTATCTTGAACTTTATTGATATTAGACCTTTTTTAGAGATTTTTAATTAAGATTTTTTTAATACTGAAGTAAATTGACTGATTACTAGATAAATTAAATTAATTATATGTCAATAGCACAGATTATAATGCTAACGAATCCCTAGCACAATTCTATAGAAATATCGAAAATGTGATATTAAAATAGTAACATAAAAAATGTTTACATAGATTCGATTAAAGCACAAAACACTAAACCGGTCCTTGCTCCTTTTTAGGAATGTTGTTTTATCTATCTGACGTTCCTACTACTGGCCACAGGGTGTCTAAGTTACAAGCCTTCGCGATTGATATCACGAGTATACTCCTGATTGTCCACGCCAAAAACATCTATAATTCACAGCAAATATTTTTTATATTCATATAACAGACTAATTATACTATGCTTATCACTTAGTGTTAACGTTAGACTAGCAGGACTCTTCTTAATCACTCATTATTCTACTTTGAAAATAGCGACGCGCCAGCCGCCATTGCTGCTGGTCGAGGGTTCAATAGTCAGTTCTCAAGTTATTTCATTTTAAAATACATGTTTATGATATTAAAAATACTTTGTATAATATAAATATATTGTATAATTATCAGTCATTCACAAACATCCGTGCGAGCAAGTAGGACGTAACCGACGTGATTACATATTAGCCAGTGTTCAATATAAATAGATTACTTTTAGTAAGTAACAATTAATAAAAGTCAATATGCTTGTGTTTTTAGTTTTTTTGTTGCTTATTTTCGGTATTTTGACCTCATGGATTTATTTTTTGACTGATCGCAAAAAATGTAAAGTACCTGGTCCTACACCGTTGCCTATACTGGGAAATGCTTACTCATTCATTGGCAAGCCATCAGGTGAGTTTATTATTAAAAATATTTATTAAATTGTATTATGTAAAAAAACAAAGGGCTTCTCTAGTAATTCAGCGAATATTGACCTTTTGATTTCTCGGCTTCTTTTATTTCTAGAGACACGAGAATTCCCGAACTAAATTTCTCGATTTTATTGTTTATCTCGATGAATTTATTATTTTTACTTAATACCAAGTTATTTTCCTATTTTAATTTTTTTAGATTAATCATATCAACATAATTAAAAAAACACACAAAAGTTTCGTTTTAAATAAACAACAAAAATAGATTAAGAAAATAGAAAAATCTTCATTTTTATATTTCCCTTTTATTTGAATGCTTTGTCTGCGAAAGTTCCAAAAATGAACTGTCCAAATGTACTTTGTCGTTTATCTTAGCTCAAGTTACCGAGAACAAGGATTCCAAATTGTATTTAATAGACTAACGCGTAACAATTTTTAGAGCATACCTATTAAAACACTTGAATTTTGTTTAACAATAAGTAGAGAAATACACTCAGACTGTTAAGGTAAACTTTAACGTATATTACAAAGTCATACAATTTCGTCAGTCCATTACAATTTATTTAATCATTTTATTACACAATTATATATTTTTACTACATTATTTTACTTTTATTACATTATTATATATTCCCACATTAACCTTTGTGGTGGCATAAAGCATAATAAAGGTAATAAAATTAAAAAAATAAAAGTGTGGTATAATAAAGCATAATAAAGGTAATAAAAACAAAATAATGTAAACATCGCTTACAGGCAACCACTAATATAGAAAAAACATGACATATAAACATTGGCAGGTGTACAAATATATACAGGTACTTTTAGTACATACTCATATACATAGTCCTTCGTGGCGCGAAGACAGTGTGTGTGATCCTGTGAACGCCTCGGTTTGTGCGTTCAATTTAAACTCTGGGAAAGAGGATTTCTTTGTTTCCATTTTCTTCGCTCTGGAGACTAGTCAAGCACGGCGTTGAGTTCGACCACTTAAAACTTGAAAAGGCGGAAAGCGAGAAAGGGAGTGACGTAACACTAGGCTCCCACGGTTCCTGCGGTTCCCTCTGCCTACTGTGCTATGAGCGGGATAAAGCATAAAGCTACATACGAAATACTTACATAAAATACTCATAGTACATATATTACCCACAATTTATATAAATAATAACATAGTGAATAATAAAAGCAGATTACATAAATATTCAACATTTCTCACCTGGGGAATTAACGAGTAAAAATTCTTATCTTAACAGATCTTTGTAAGCAGAAATAATGTAGTTTGAAATATATTTATAGCAAATATATCATTGAATCTTAAATAATCACAAAAATAAGTCGTAATCAAAATTCTTGCTTGTCTGTCTTTATCAAAATGAGTAGACACGACCGCAAACCTAAACTTGGCGACTGTTATAGTTGTAATTAGTGAAATATAGTCAGTGGTTTATGAAATTTGATTTAAAATGAGAATTTATAGTATATACAGAATGTGGCTGTTACCGCGAACTAAATTTAAATAATAGCAATTAAATTTAATAATTTAAATCATTTCAATCATATTAACTAGCCTTTATAAAGTTTGTAAAATTATAAAACAAGTAAAATTTTTAAAAATATTTTTTTTTTCAAAGAAAATAAATAATTAAGTTATTGTTTTAAAACAAAACGCCATTTGTCATGTATGACGCGAGCGTACACTGTACTGTCAGACCGAAAATAGATATATCTCATTCTCTTTAGGTTTTATTTTTAAATGAAAGGTGACAACGTTTAATAGTATTTTCGTAGTACGAGATCTATATATCATATGTAGGATGATTACCTGATGCACGCACGCACAAAACACTTATAAATATCGTGAAATAGGAAAAATGATCCTGCACCAAAAATATTGATAACTTGTTATTTTATATAGCCTTGAAATATTTGACCCTATAGGTAGTTTTGACAAAGGCCGCGTTGTCAGATACACTCAGTATGAAGGAAAAAATCTCCAAGTTGATAATTTTTAAGTTTATGATAGCAAAAAACAATTATAAACCTATATTTGTGATTCATTTAATAAAAATGAATGGATCCAACTGCAAATTTATATTTCTCTATTCTTAGTAGTATTATCCTCAGGGAAATATCTTCAGTCATAAAAATAATATGGAACCCTCGGTGTGCTAGTACTAGTAGTACTAACACTTAACCGATATTTTCTTTATTTTATTGTGTTTATTTTGTGAATTTATATGATATAGAGTGTCCATTAAATTCATTAGTACGCTCACATTAGAATTTATCGATATAATAAATTGAAATTGAATAAACACATAAACTATAGATACACTACTAAATACAAAATTAAAAAACTACAAAACAAAATTAAGGAACTGGTTAATTTTATAACAAGTTGCTTGAAACAACTTTTATATGATCTCTTACTACCAGTGTTCTTGCAGGAAAGCTTAGCTTATAGCGATCGCGTGTTTGCATTTATCTACTGCGTTAACTATGGTGTCATCAGGAAATGTTTTAAATTTACATGAAATTATCAATAATTTAAAATAAAGTTAAATACCTTATACAAATTTAAAGATCAGTCAGTATAGGACAACTAAGGAATTAATATTTGAAAAATGATCTAGTTATAACTAAATACTATTTGCAGGCCGCAACTTTTCTTGAAACTGCTAATGCTACATCCTTTTGTTTATAAATATTGGGAGCAGAGCATTAAAATTAAATTTTTAAAAATTAAAATAACTGGATGGTTCGAGTGTTACTCTTGAACCCAGGGTTTCGTAATATTAATGAATGTAGGTCAAAGACAAATACACTTTTCGAAACTTGATAAACTTAAATTTGCGGTCGTATTGCGAAAGCAGCATTCCATTATTTGTAATAGTTTAGCTGGGTTTTGGGATTCTTTAGATACACCATCTATAATTATTCCTTATATTTTGGTTAAAATACTATAGTGTTTCACCATACTTTTAACTGTTATATTTCAATGGAAAATGCCTTTCAAGCTAAAAGAACTATTGCACGGCCGGATTTAATTTTTTGTAGCTTTGCTGGATTAAAATGGGACTTGAACAGGTTCATTTGCACGTCACTTCATAAACACGTCCAGTAATGCTGAAAATGCGCGCTAGAGCAAACAAAATTTAATCAATCAAATATTAAAATATGAATTTGGTTACAATATTGGTGTTATAATAACATAATAGTTTACACTTATATAAACAATATTGGTGTTATAATAACATAATAGTTTTTTAAACGTAATAAAAATTTGAACACAGCAGGATTTGAGCCGGCACCTGATGAAAACCGACTAAGTCATGCGTTCTACCTCACACTGCGTCGAAACTTTTATATGCTTTGTACAATTTATTGATCGTAAGCATTTCTGTGGGAGATTTTTATAAACTTCTGCTACCCAGAGATTATTACAAAGAACAGTAGTTTCGCGAGAGAGGATGCTTTTTAATTTACATTTTTATCATTTTTAAAATGTTAATTCACACTAAAGATACAAAAATAAATAAAGTAAAATATAAAAATATAAATGCTTGGAATTTGAACTCGCTCCTCTTAAAAACATTAATGTGGATTAACTCTTTAAAAATCAGACTTACTAACAGTTTTACAAATTATTTTACTGACAATTTTACTAACTGTTTTAACTGTTATTTTCAGATTTTCTACCCCAACTTGGGCGATTTCGGAAAAAATATGGTCACGTGTACTCAATATATTTATTCCATACTCGCTATTTAGCCTTATCAAATCCAAAATATATTGAGGTAAGTTATTAAGGTAAAGATTTAATTATTTTTTGTTGACACCAGTTTACATATATGTAGGTATATTAATAATATAATTAACAATTCACAGATCGTTAATTATGTTTATATCTATATTACTATTAATCTACCGTGAAAATTACTGAACACACTACATAATTTAATTTGTTTTATGTATTAATTGTGTTTTAAATGTTATATTAAAAACAATAAGATAAATAAAAAAAATTCTTAACCTTAATGTAAAGATTTACCATCTACGCTCATATTTGAAATATTGTGTGTTCAGTGGCGAAAAGTAGCTTTAAAGAACAACAACATAATCAATTAAATTAAATTTTTAAAATCGATTCCAGCGCGTCTGTACAAGGCACAATTGTTCTATGAAAAATTTACATAATTACACTCCATATAAGCAGCATTATGTTATATTTATTAGTTATAAACACATATTATGTTTCATTAGTCGTATCATTCAATATGTTTCTAGGCTGTAGTTACCCATCCAGACCTAATAACAAAAGGGGAATCATATACGTACCTTCGACCGTGGCTTGGCAATGGATTACTTACTTCAACAGGTGTGTTTTTTGAATAATTTATAATAAATAGTATCTTTTCTTTATAAAAATATTTTTTTCAAATATCATTAACCTTAAACATGCGACCAGTACCCAAAATTATGGGCAGAACAGTTACGACTTTTTGTAATACAACGTCAAATATTGTCAAATCATTTTTTTAAGTAATTTCAATGAACAAACACAGTCTTGTAAGCTTCATGACGATTTACTTGAAATCAATACCAATATTATGAAGAGGAAAGATTTGTATGTGTATTTGTTTGCTTGTATTGACTAAATCAAAAAATTATTAGATCGATTTTGACAAACTTCCAAAGGGAGAAAACTGACTTCCCAAAAAGTAACACCCGCTTCCAGTGGCGTACCTAGGGGGGGGGCGGTGGGTGCGGTCCGCACCGGGCGGCACATATCTTGGGGCGGCATTTTTTATATTTACTTATAGTTATAAAAAGAAACTTATTCATTTCATATATTTATTCTTTAATTTTTTTTTTTTCATTTATATCTCCCATAAGTGTTAACAATGTTACAATGAGTCAATGAAGACTACAAAATCTTGCAATATTGTCAATAGAACAAGAAATTACACATAATATAAATTTGGAGAGCTTTATACACGATTTTTCTAGTATGAAAGCTAGAGGAGTAGACATTATATAAATATTTTTACGAGTGCATACAAATATGACTAAAAACCACTACTTGATTGACTTATTATAGAAATGGCGGCAAACACCGACCAACTTTCTGGCAGAGGTTAACAAACTAAACCTATCAACTAATACCGAAACTGCTCAGGAAGCTTGGCATCGAGCTCAGTCAGCAATTATTACGGCTGGTAAACATGTTCTTGGCGTTTCTAGGGGAGGGCATGTCATCGACAGGGAGACGTGGGAGTGGAATAACAAGGTACAGGTGGCGATTCGTGAAAAGAAGACTGCATTTATGAAGTGGCAGCATTCCAACTCTCCTGAAGACAGACTAGAGTACATAGCAGCAAAACGTGCCAGCAAAAGAGCTGTAGCCAGGGCCCGCAGTGAAAATTTGTCGCCATTATACCACAAACTTGAGACTGTGGAGGGGCAGAAGTTCATATACAAACTGGCACGTACTCGGGATAAAGCGACGCAAGATATCACAAAATATCTTTGTGTCAGAGATTCCCAAGGCAAGCTGCTCAGTACTCATGCCTCTGTGAAGAAGAGGTGGAGAAGCTATTTCTTAGAGTTGCTGAATACTCAGCAATCGTTTAGTCTTCCGTCTAAACCACCTCCTAACCTTGGAATTATTGCTCCGATTAACCTTGATAAGACTCGAGATCGAAGCGTGGAAATCGTTGGGATCTCTTGGTATGCTTATACTTACTGAACTTTTTAACCATGTGTTGAGCACTGGGATGATGCCAAACCAGTGGCGGCACAGTTTTATTACCCCTATTTACAAAGAAAGGGACAGTGTTCAAAATTGCGGTAACTACCGCACATAACATAGGGGCATTAAGATTATGAGTCACACCATGAAACTCTTCGAGCGCGTGATCGGCCTCAGGCTCCGCCAAAAATGCACTGTCTCTGAGTGTCAATATAGATAACAGCAAGGATCAGGCACTATGGACGCAATTTTTGCCCTCCGAACTTTGATGGAGGCATACAGGGAAAGAAGAAGAGCTCTGCATATAGCATTCCTAGACTTGCAGAAGGCCTTCGGCGTGTGCCACGTCATCGTATCTGGTGGGCCCTGCGATCCAAATGGATCTCCGAATCCAATATTGATATTATCAGAGATATGTACCACGATTCCGTTTCTGTGGTTAGGACCGCTGTTGGCGACACAAAACCCTTCCCGATTACAGGTAGGGGTTCACCAAGGCACAGCTCTGAGTCCGTTTTTGTTTAATGTAGTGTTAGATATGGTCACGGCACATATCCAGGACCAGTCTCCATGGCTGATGATGGATGCTGATGACATAGCACTCATTGACGAGAACTGACTGACGTTCGAGCACAAAGTGAACGTCTGGAAGAGTACGCTTGAGAACGGTGGTCTTAAACTAAAAGTGTCGAAGACCGAGTACATGGCTTGCGGGAGCCCGGACCCGAGCGCTATCCAGATAGGTTCTGAATCACGCATCATGTTTCAAGGGACGTCTTACAAGCACTTTGTAAGACGTCCCTTGAAACATGATGTGCATGCCACAGAAGCAACGTCTGTCCGATAAAACTGTATGCCGCCACTAGTGACGTCATCGAAACGAGATTAGTCCCGAAAAGGACTGTTTTGTTACGTTTGTTAACGTCATAGTCAATTAAAACACGAAGCGTATAGTTCTGAAAAGAACTGTTTTTATTTTCATCTGCGAGCATCTTCTCATATTTATTCTTTACATCACACGACGAGTTGACAGGCGATCTTCGGTGCAGACATCCTCTCTCCGCGCGGCGCTTGAGCAAAATATTCGACGCCACGCGTGGGGCAATATTTATAGTATCGCGCAGCGTAGGCGACTCGGCAAGATGCGCGCGCAGCTCGACGCGAGATGGATGCGCGCGCAGCTTGGCTCGTGACGTCAGCATCCGAAGCAATATTTTTATCCAATTATTTTTATTGTTTTATAAACCGTTTTCCTATTGGTCAATTTTACTTAGATTTTTGTATATATACTGGCACATTTTGAAAATAAATCATTCCTTCAACCACTAAACTGGAGTATTATTTCCAAAGTTGAGCTCTCCTCTAAATATGTATTCAACAAAATGGAGAACTCTCTACTTTTCTCCCATTTAATCCATTTGACAAGACTTCTTGTCTCGACCTATCTACTTTTACTGTTTTATAATGCTTACTTTATATACGATACATATACATATAATTGAAGCAATAATGTTGGCTCGTAGTAGCGTATAAATGTCGATAAGAGGGTCAGGTCATTTATTATTGTTAGCAATTGTGAATAAGTATTCCACAAGCTCATATTCATCGTCATTATGATATGTATGACATGATACAATTGAAATGTCCTCTTATGTTTCGGTTTGGTAATTTTCGGTGTATATATATATATATATATATATATATATATATATATATATATATATATATATATATATATATATATATATATATATATATATATATATATATATATATATATATATATATATATATATATATATATATATATATATATATATATATGTATATATATATGTATATATATATATATATATATATATATATATATATATATATATATATATATATATATATATATATATATATATATATATATATATATATATATATATATATATATATATATATATATATATATATATATATATATATATATATATATATATATATATATATATATATATATATATATATATATATATATATATATATATATATCTATATATATATATATATATATATATATATATATATATATATATATATACAACAAAATTTACTACTAACGCGAAGTTGCGTTAGGCAAATATAATTTAAGTGTATTTATTTTTAACTTTTTGTAATAAGGACCAGATACAGAAATTATAAAAAAAATTAACTCTCTTGTTCTTTAATTTTGTGCAATAAATTTAAATTTTATTTTGATATAAAAGGATTGTTTTAGGTAACCGATGGAAAACAACTCGGAAATTTTTGACACCTGCATTTCACTTCAACATCTTACAAAACTTTTTACCAGTGTTTTTGAAGAATGGAAATACATTACTACAAAAATTACAAAATCATGCAGACGGCACGCCTTTCAAGGTGTTCCGTACAGTGGCGCTTACAGCTCTTGACAATGTCACAGGTGAATGAATTTAACATTTAATTTTAACCATTATGAGATCGGCTTAAACTGGCAAGAATCTTTCTAATAGATCCCATTAAATGTATATAGTTTTTTTTTTTTTTTTTTTTTTTTTTTTTTTTTTTTTTTTTTTTTTTAGCTTCACGCTTTATCCCGCATATGGCAGGGTAGGCAGAGGGAACTGCAGGAACCATATGAACCTAGTGTTAAGACACTCCGTTACTTAGTCCCTGCTTACTCCGTCCCCACTTTCCGCCGTTTTCGAGGCATTGCGTGTTGAGTGGCGGAACTCAACGCCGCGCTTTGCCTTAGATGCCAGAGCGAAGAAAATGGAAATAGAAAAATCCATCTTCCCCGACTGGGGATCGAACCCAGTAACCGTCGCGTTACAGGCAGACGTTGCGCCTCTGCGCCACGACGGTCCTCAAGTATATAGTTTTAATTTTTTTAACACCTTTTAAAATTTAGTATATTATGATGTGTTATTTTTACCTAAATCATAGGATTTACTATATATACTCACGCATATCCCATGCCCTATATGCGTGAAGAATTTATACGTGAAATTACATGTTGTGTTTCAATTCCGTCTCGGTTACACGGAAATAGTCTAGGCAAAGATAAATATTTTCTTTTGTGTAAATGATGTGTATATAACTGCAAGCATTTGTTTATTCAAATGATTCAAAATAATAAAATTTCAATGTAAAATACGTGTATATAATATTAAAATAAATCTGAGAACATAAAACAAGCAGACAAAGGATTTGCTAATTATATATGTACATAATAATGTCGAGGACCGTCGTGGCGCAGAGGTGTAGCGTCTGCCTGTAAACGCGACAGTTTGTGGGTTCGATTCCCACTCGGGGAAGATAGATTTTTCTATTTCCATTTTCTTCGCCACTCAACATGCAATGCCTTGAAAACGGCGGAAAGCGGGGACGGAAAAAGCAGAAACTAAGCAACGAAGTGTCTTAGCACTAGGTTCGTATGGAGCCTTTCCTTCAGTTCACTCTGCCTACCCTGCCATGTGCGGGATATAGCATGAAGCTAAAAGACATAAAATTAAAAAATAGCATTGTTTTCAAGTAACTTGGGAATGTTTGAGTAATATATTTAAATACGTTAGGCATAGGCAGCTCTTTGAAAATTTTTCTAATTTTGGTATAACTTATATCGCAATTATAGTTTTTCTGAGGAAGAATAGACACAAAAAATAGAATTTTAATTCGCCATCGCTTCTAGATTTTCAATTAAAACTTCCCACTTAAGTGCTTATATCACTTGAATACTAAATAATAATGAGACGGAGGGAACTACTGTTAAAACCTACTGTTAAAACACTTTATTCGTTCTTTTGAGACACATCGTGCTCGTCATCGCTATCGTTTGAGCTGCTAAGTCAACGCCGTGATTTATCTTATAGACAGCGAGTAAGTGAATCGAACTCACAACCTTTTGTTTATAGTCAAATGCTAAGCCACTGCACCACGACGGCCTCACCAAATGAGTACGCTAACTTTAATATCTTTTAATTCTTATTTAAATATCTTTAAAATTTTATTTTGCAGAATCTATAATGGGAGTATCTATAGATGCTCAGAGTAACAGTGAATCCAAATATGTCAAAGCTATAGAAGTGTAAGTTGTTTTGACTGTTTAATGTTAAGGTTTAATTAAGAGTTTATAAAACTAATAAGATTCAGTAGGCAAAAATATATAATTTTATTAATATTTAAAATTATTTATTAATTAATTGTTAGTAGATTTCTTTTTACAAAAAAGTTTTAACGTTTCCTTCTATTGTTTTTTACACAACCAAGCGTCAAAAGATGTCATGTTTATAAATTTTAAATATAAAGTTCACCTAAACAATAGCATCAATATCAATACAATGCCAGTACTCATTTACGCATTATATAGTTCATAATAAAAATAATAAAACTTTTTTTTAATTCGTCGTTCGTAAATATAAATAGTTAAAACAGTTCGTTATCCAGAAATAAAAGATTTTCACTATTTTTTATAAATATAACGTGGTTCATAATGTTTTTAGCATTGCTGGAATATCCTCATTACGGATGCAAAATCCATTTGTAGGAGAAGATTGGATATTTAATTTCCTGTCATATAAAAAAAAACAAGATGAGGCTCTACATGTTCTTCATTCACATACTAAAAAAGTTATTCAAGCAAGGAAAGACGAGCTCAAAAATGCTAACAGGAACAGTTTAGATGCTGCCACCGAAACAGGTCTGCTATAAAATCCACCAAGTTACGTTACATACACTTATTGTATTATCACTACGGAGAACTAAAAAATGAATCACCAAATCAATCATGAATCAGAAGCACTGTTTACTGGCCATCAAAACCTAATGCTATCTTCAGATCGTCTTCATCTTAGATCACACTGTAATAATATTTTAAACATAGAATCTTTCCTGAATAGAATTTCAATTCACAACTATCATGTTTAATTGAATAAATTAAGATAGCAATATATGTACTAAAATTTGGATGATATACCGCTTTGATAAAATTATTGGACTCGTTAATTTTTTTTTTAAATTCAGGCATAAGAAATAAACACGCGTTCTTAGACCTACTGCTTTTGGCGGAAGTTGATGGGAGAAAAATTAGCGACGAACATATAAAAGAAGAAGTGGACACATTTATGTTTGAGGTACTGTCTATACTTTGATACTCTATTTTTTTTAGTTTCACGCTTTATCCCGCACATGGCAGGGTAAGCAGAGGGAACTGCAGGGACTGTGGAAACCTAATGATAAGACACTCCGTTGCTTAGGCCGTGCTTTCTACGTCCCCGCTTTCCGACATTTTCGAGGCATTGCGTGTTGAGTGGCGGAATGAAGAGCGAAGAAAATGGAAATCCATCTTCTCCGACTGGGAATCGAACCCAGAAACCTTCGCGTTACAGGCAGACGTTGCGCCTCTGCGCCACGACGGATACTCTATCATTTGTTATATTTCGTATATCAATATGAGAAATTTTATTTTTATTTATTATTTATTAACATATATTTTATAATTCTATCATAATCGCCAAGACAAATTACATAAGGTAAAATTTAACATAAATAACAAGTACTCATAAAATATATTGGACTCGTTTAATATATATTTTTTTCAAGTATCTTTATTTATGCGGTATATTCACAATCTGTCTGTGAATCATTGTCTTTGTACAAACCTCCCTCGATTTCCAGCAGATAGTATAAAAACCAGTATATGTTTAAGATACGAGGCTCACCATATCAAATCATTTCTACAATAATAAGTGTAAAAATTGATGTTTAGCATCAATATAAACAAAAATGAGCTGTTTATATAAAAAAAAATTCGACCAAAATGCTAAGAACTCGTGGACTAAGTCGTTGGCAAAAGGCACTTTGTCTTATGTCTTATGGGCACTGAGCCTAATAAGACAAACTATGAATAACTGGTTTATTTAAATGAAGGTTACTTCCTGTTCATTTCAAGACTTACTACTTTATATGCAAAATATGAGTGTAGTAATTGTGATATCTGCGTATGTAATTTTTTATGGTACATAAAGTTTACTATTAAATATACGATATTAATAAAATATCATACTCTGGATCTCACTCAGCAACACGTATTATTCAGTGTGGGAATAAAAATATCTTTTTATTATATATTTGTGATTTTTTTCTTTAGTTATTATATATTCTTTTATTTGTTTTTTTTGAGTATTAATACATACTAGTTTTTTTGTAAATTATTCGTTCTCGGAATTAATCTAAAACAGTATGCATTTTTTTGAATAACTTTTATATATTATACCATTATATATTATGAAACAATTTATACACATATTTCATATGTAAGTTTGCATAAAAATATTATACTTGAATGATTTTATTTTTTAAAAGTTAAATTATCCTTATACATTTTTATGTAAATACGATTTTCACGCGCAAATCCCAACCCTGCTAGAATTCTTAAATAACAGTAGCCAATATTTTTAGCTTTACGCTTTATCTCGCTCACAGCAGGGTAGGCAGAGGGAACCGCAGCAATCTTGGTAACCTAATGTTAAGACACTCCGTTCGCTAACTCGACGCCATAGTTTTGACAGACTATAAAAATGAATTGTAAAAAATCGATCTTCCACAAGTCGGAATCCAATACAGAAACCGTCACGTTTACAGACAGACGTTACACCTCCGATACGCCAATACGTTACGACAAAATATTTTTTGTCATAAAGTCTCAAAAAAAATCAATTTGGCTGTTCCGTAGAATAACTCGGATAAACCAAAGGCAGTAACACATTTTTTAACCTTCGTTTGTTTGAGTGTAGTGTTGACGGCTTCTGCTTTTAAGGCGCAAATCCTGAACAGTACCTTCTATGCCATATAAAATGTTTCTTAAAGAAGACACATTATTAGTGGTTTCACTTTATTTGAACTAAATATATCGATAGAGTGACATTACAAGTCCTTTTAAATGCCCCTACATTTTCTAAGAGGGCATAGTTAGTTCACGTTTGGTGTACCTATATATATTATTAAAGACGTTGAATAATAAAATTTCAATATATTTTTATTTCAATTGAATATATGGGAAATTCATAGAATTTTAGTAATATCTATTATTTTTCTGTCATAAAAGCAAACGTAAATGAGGCAAATTTACTGTTAACTAAGCATTACTCTCCCAATTAATTTAATTCCTCTTTGTTTGTCAGGGCCACGACACTGTGTCATCTGGGATCACTTTCACGTTGTACTGTCTGTCGAAACATCGCGATGTACAAGAGAAAATTATTGAAGAGCAAAGGAGTATCTTTGGTGAAAACATGGACCGAGATCCACAATATTTGTAACTTTCTTATGACATTTCTTTTGTAACAACTGTGTATTTTGTCTTCAGCTTAATTTTTTTACGTTTAATTCAATATTCTGATTTTCCAATCAATAACGCACTTTCAGAAGTAACAGCTCTTTATTCTATATTATTTTCGTATCCATGCCTAGGCGATTATTTTACGAAATATTAAGACAAAAAATTAAACTTCAAAATTATATATTTATGCCAGAACTAAAAGAAATACTTTATGATTAATGATAAACGAGTAATGTTCTGCAAGCAGTTTTTATTGAGCTACTAATTATGTTATTATCTCTAATGTTCACAAAAAAAAACGTAGTTAGTTAAAAAAAACTTAATGAGTAACATGAGTTACGATTATCCACAGCGAACTAAAAGAAATGAAATATTTAGAACAAGTAATAAAAGAGAGTCTTCGGATGTATCCTTCGGTACCGCTGATAGAGAGATTTGTTACTGAAGATGTTGGTACGTATAAAAAGACTTAATAAATTGCATTATTATGAAATATTTTTCAACTTTGATCATATTTTTATATTTAAGTATATTGTTATAAAATACAAATTGTTTTGTTAACTTGATGAGTTCCTGAACTTAAATAACTTTCACTGAGACAGGTTTCTATATGGAGCCGTCGTGGCAAAGCAGTATAGTATCTGGTTGTCAAACGGAGATTGTGGGTTCGATTCCTATCCGGGGAATATGAATTAGTCATTTCTTTCACGCTGGTAAAAATACAAAGTATTGCATAGCGTTTCGTCTCAATAAGCTTAAAACTCCAGTACCATGATAAGTAATTAAATCTGTTTTCTTTTAGATATCGCTGGTATACGAGTTAGGAAGAACACCTCAATAATTATAAACATTTTTGAACTACAACGAAGCTCCGACGCTTATGAAAATCCGATGGAGTTTCGACCAGAAAGATTTGATCCGATTCTATCCCCACAAACAGCCAAAAATGCATTCATTTGGCTTCCGTTTAGTGCAGGACCCAGAAATTGCATTGGTAAAGTATAATTTTTATAAAGCAAGTTCTGTGGGATTATGATATGAGTAAAAAAATACGTAAACACGGTGACCCTGACGCAACAAGATCGAATCCGCGTTGATATTTATCATTATACGTTAAAGTGTTATTGTAATTAACGTTAAGTATTATTATAAAGATATTAAATATATGGCAATGTAATTTTATTTGCAGGACAAAAATTTGCTATGATGGAAATGAAAGTTATAATATCGAAGGTTCTAAAGAAATTCGAAATTCTACCTGTTGACGCCGATGAGCCTGGACTGTGTGCCCAACTCATATTAAGACCTGATAAGGAGGTAACATTAAGACTAAAACCAAGAGCAAAAAGTGAATAAATATGTTGATTGTTATGAGATTTGCAGTAGACAATATTTAATATAAGTTTAAAAGTAATAGAAAATTTGAAATTTTTTATCATTATTTTTATATTTGCTAGCAGAAATTTTATGTGCAAAATGTTTTTGTTGTGTTCATTAAAATTTAATAATTAAGTAAAAAAAATATAAATAAATTAATTCATGACGTAACATTGCTATCGTAAATACACTTGAGAAATTACAATAGTACAATTACATATCTATTATATAAGTGTATATAAATATGTAAATATGTGTTAGCTACTGAAGTATTAGTTATAAGTGACAGAAATAGATATAAATAAATTTTGTTTTGGTTATTTGTTCTTTATTTTTTATATAGACCTGTGTTTCCTGCTCAATTTGCATAATATATGTACATTCATTATATATTTTGTTATTGTTTATTTTGCATTGACTTCTATTAGAATATTTTATTATTTAAATATTTAATTATGTGACATTGTATGACTCTAAACACAGTAGCTGTGAATTTGATCCCCATTTAAAGAAATAAATTACATTTATATTCTTGCCTCGCGTCTCTCGTTGAAAGAACGATCTATCTTGGCACTTACTGCTGCGTGCAAGGTACAATGTAAAGCCAGAAATAATATCGATATTACAACTTCTGGCTTTACACTGTACTATAAGAGTACAAGTAATTGTGGCCTTGAAAAACAAGATTCTTTAAAAAAATTAACCGGATGTGATCATCAGGGACCTTCATATACTACTATATACCGGTATAAATATCGATAATATTGAATGTTACACAAATATATTTGGATTATTTTTACTAATTTGAATATAATAAAGTTAAATGTTTACACTTAAATAGAGACGCTGTGCAAGAGCAAGTAGAGATAAATTAAAATTTCAAATCATCTTTACTTGTATAAATATTTTATATTGAAAAATAACTCGCTAAATAAAACCATTTTTTTATTTAGCGAGTTATTATTTAGGTTTTATCATCTTTTTGCAACTTGAGACTTCATAGAATGACAGTATTAGTGTATCATCTATGGTGGCAACTGACAGTTGACAGTAGGTTGCTTCTGTACTTGAAAACAATCAATATTAAATAATTACAGAATACTTTGTTGTACATTTTCTCATTAAATATTTGTTAAAACTATAACAAGAAAAAGTATTTAATTTTTAATATGTCTTGTGACGCTTTAAATATATCTCGTCGAAAATTAAATGATGTTTTAGGTGAAAAATCTACGAAATATTTTAATCATATGAAGCAATGGTTTCGAATGAAACTTACAAAAGAAGAGTTCGATACAGAGGCTAGAGCTTTATTAAGCCCTGATGAGGTTCATTATCATAATGAATTTTTACTAGCCTTGTTAAACAAAGTAGAAGGATTGGCTGAAACTTCAATTACTATTGCTCAAGAAAAGGCCAATTCACACAACAGACATAGTCGAAGACATAAGAGAAACTCGAGGACGTCTGAGAAATCTAACTTTGAGCCAGCTGATTTAATAGAATATTTACCTCCTCATTCACCTCCAGGTGCTGGCAGTGATGGAGTCAAATATGCTACACAGGTTAAAACTAAACATTATTAACAAATAAAATATATAATATAAAATGCTAACTCTTAATTAATAATTATCAATTTTTCTGTTTTTTTTCTGTTACATTTTTTATGTTTGATGTCCAAATCATTATTATTATTTACAGGAAGTATTCCTCCCAGACCATGCCTTAGTAGTTGGAAGGTTTATGTTAGCAGCTTGGGAGCTGGGATTGGAAGGAGCTGATGATGATGCAGCAGATATAATTGTTGTTGCTACACAAAATTTCCTAAAGAATATTATTAGTGCTGTTATTGCTCAAAGGAAAGGTTATAAAACAAGAAATCAGAGATTAACATATGATATGGGAGGAGACATGCCCAACATGTGGCTGAGAAATACTAATAAGTTGTATGATCCTCAGAGTGAAGGAAGAATTGACTTGGATGATAGTCCTGATGGACTAGGACCCAGATGTCCGCCTACAATTGATGAAGTCGAGCAATCAGCAGTATTTGAAATTGCATGCAGGTAAATTTTTAGTATTTTTATTTAACTTTTATCATATGAATGAATAATTATACAAGTAATTTCTTATATAGTATATTAATTAAAATGCTTTATTTTTAGTGCACCAGAGACAAAAATAAATGATGACAAATTAACAATAGATGAAGTTTATAATACCCTACTGACACATAAAAATGTAATTGCTTGTCACTCAGTGTATGCTGTGAATATGGAGAGACTTGCTGTGATGCTTAACCACCCTAGCTATTAAATATGTGGTACTTTTGTATATAGTAAATAATTTTACATCTAGTGCAATGTAATTAAGACATTTATTCCAATTGATTATATTATTGCATTAAGTAATTCTACATTTTATTTTTAATATTTATTTTGAAAGCCCTTTAAACTCATATAAAACTTGAAAATAATTATTAAAAAATATTTATCTTATTTTGATAATAAGAAATAGTGATATTTAGAAATATTTTTATTGTTGTTTAATGTAAAATTATTTTTATTGGTATAACGATCTCATTATTTTATAGCCATCTCTTCCAGATTGGGCCATAAAGAAAGATTTAAATTTGTAAAGGTAAATATTGAAAAAAATAATAAATAAAAAAAATTTAAAAAAATAGTCTACATAAATTCACAATTTTCAGGTTTTCACTTTTTTTCCACTGTAATTTCTATTTTAGACTTAAAGTTATGAAATTAGGCAGTATAATTTAAATCAATGGGAACTACCTTATAGGTTTTGATTATGCATCGATTTTCATATAGTATGCAAATGATTAAAGTATATAATTGTATATCATTTGAATGTAATGACTTACAAATTTCTGTGTCAAGTACTTCAAGAGATCAGAGACAAGAGATCTCAAAAATCAATTACCTGATTTTAAGCATATGTATGTAATTAAGATTACACAGATTTTCGATTATCTGAATGCCTTCCGGTTGATTGAGTTTCTACTGTATTATGAAAATCGGTATATTCCTGGTTTCTACTTTAATAATACAAAGACTTCTTATAGCTATAAAGTTTATTGTTCATTAGAAGAGGTAACAAAATTAACAACCTAAAGAATTACAATAGTATACAACAGTACTTTTCTAAGTAAACCTCTTCTCTATTTTTGTTTAGCTAGATTTCTAATTAGGCCGTAATGATGTCTATTTACATATATTATTATGTTTAATCTATATCATTATTCTATGCTTTTAATGCTATATGGTAATTACTTATAAATATAAGAAAGGAATTATATAATATAAAGCAGTATTAGAAACATGACATATTTATACAATTATTGAAATGAAACACTATTAAGTAAGAAGTTTCGAGAAAAGAACACAGAAAGATACAGATGAAAGTATATGTTATAGGAGTACTAAATCTGCTTAAAGTTTTAAAAATCTATGAACACAAAAACACAATTGTATAATAAACTAACCTAATAAATATAATCGGATTAGAATATTCATAACTTTACAAAGGACTTTGGGGTCGAGACATTAATGGCGACGAGCCCGGTTCCCCAGGATCAGACGGCGACTGTACCACTAACGCTGGTACACTTCGAGCTTGCCTTGGGCTCCCTGATATTTGCTGTTGACCCAAATCCTGTACTTCAATGGCTTCAGGTTCCGGAGGCGCTCCACGTAAAAGACTTCGTTTTTTCCACGCAATATATCCTAATGTTCCCAATGCAACGGCAATTAATATACCCCCAAACGTTACACCAGTTGTCGAAGCTGTTGACATCGAATACATACCTGCAATTGTTAGGAACAAAGTTCATCTAAAGCAGACAGAATAGAGAATTTTTCCATTAAATAACACTTTTCTTTGTATTTCTATCATAATAAGAAATAAAGCAGTTGTATTATTATGATCATTCTTTACGCATCCACGAAATGCTGCGTGGTATACTAACAAATAATATACACGCTAAATTAATTAGTTTTTTATATATGCTAATTTATATGAGATCGTAAAATATAAACATTGATAATGTCGCATGACAAATTAAATGTTGCGAACCTTCGACCTCCAACTTGATAACGTCGATATGCTCCTTGCCATCATCAAGGCCGACTCCGCAGATCCAATTTCCTACGTCTTCATATTTTACTTTGGTGATAGTCACCGCACAGTCGCCTCGGTCCAGGCTGGAGTTCGAAGGGTAGTAATATTTTGAAAGAATTGGTCTGAAATTAAAATAACTACATTATTAATAAAAGGTCTTTTGTTAATATGTCAATGAATTTTTTTTAATTAAAGATGAATTTTCAATGTTTAATATCCGAGAGTATAATGAACGTCGATATGGTTAATTATTTATTCATGCCATTTTGTAATCAAAGGAAATGAACGCTTATGTTTAATTTCTTGCAATTTGTTTGAAGATCGCCGCGTTATCCAAACATACAGTTATCCCTCAATTTAATATGTAGTCAACGCCAAAGGTCTAAGGTGAAGAATCAAAAGTCAATATCAATGTAAAAAAAAAATTAAAATATGTACGAGTATCCAAATAAAAAATAATTCCGCACTTATTTCCGCTAATTAGTGACCAAAACAAAATTATCGATTAAAAAATTATATTGCTTTACTTATATTTATATTGTGTTATATGTATCGATTTGATTATTCCCGTGTGGCTACTAAAATCGTGGATGTGTGTCAATTAATATTAATAGTTCAAATTTCTTTCACACCTACATCTTTTCGTGTAAAGTATTTCTTTTCGCCCTAAAGGTTTTTTCACATTTGTAAGCTATCATTTATAAATAAATAATAGTTAGCTTTTGTTTATCTCTGATTCTAGCTATAGGTAAATGTCGGCGCTAAACCAGTGTTCCGCATTTTGGAGTCCATTTTTCATATTAAAATACCACAGTAATATCAACTTATTTTCGTGCGATACATAGTACAGAAAAGATGAACTTTACATAATTCAGTCCTTTTTATTTATTTAACAGCTGACATTTCTGGTCAATATTCGAAAATAATATCATAAAGAACTTTACAAATAAATTTTACTGATTTCAATAATTAAACATTAATTTCAATAAAAAAATGATAAAATGTATATTGATTTGCGCCCATATATATATACCTACTCCATCTTGCCAGTAAAACGTAAACAAACATAAATTATACAATGTCATAATCAGCTTAGATATTTTGTATTCTTATCTTAACACATAACTATGCCGGCAAATAAGTATTATTTTGAAACAATTCTCTATCGTTAAGTGAAACTAATGGAGAAGGTCAATTGATTTTAGGTATTGTATTTTTCGTTGTCGTTGATCATCCTTAAAATAACTTTACAGTATTGTTATTCTAGTAATGCAAATGCTGTGTTACATTCATAGGTAAAACCTACCTTTTTGCATGCCACCTTGTCTTTTCAAAACTTTGTATCTTTATAGCTACCTTGGTGGCTAAAATAGTAAAACAACTAATTTAAAAAATGAGTATTTTTACGAGATCTCGACTTAACATCAGACTTTACGATTCGGTGACTATAATGTTACAAATAAGTCGGTAACGTATCTCGAGATATTTGGAGTTGCTTACTTACCAGATCCTAGATATCTTGTGAGTAACCAACTCCAGCCCGTAATTATCAGCGAGTTTATCGAAATAATCTCTTCGTATTTACAATACTAAGATATAAATTTCTACTTACTCGTCAGCGGTCACAGCTGAATCAATGTTAAAGGATTTTCCGTTGGGTGGCTCGAAACGACAATAGCTTAACGGCATCAATCCCTTAGTAGTTGCACAAGATAATGTTATAGGTTTGCCTAATTTAGCAGTGACATTAGGCACTATGGCAGCTACTTCGTTAACTATTCGTACTTGAATTTTCTTTATAGTCTCCAGCCGCACCGTCTTTCTTCCTATGTGACAACCCCATTCACCACTATCTGCTTTTGTTGCCTTGATTTTTTGAACACAATTACCGTCGTTTACTGTGCGATCTGTAAATCTGTGACCATTTTTTTGTTCATGAGAATTAAAATCGTGTGATGAAATATTTATAATGTATACAATATATTCTATAGTTACTTATCGGTTAAATATATTGGTATATTTATAACATACATACTTATAATGGTGTAAACTAATTTTTCTACAAATCTACGTGTTTAAAGTTTGTTCGGCAACACTACAGAGAGGCAAAGATGAATGTTGTATCTTTTTATTAATCAACGTTAAGCCAAAATTAATTAATTATTACCAGCGGTAATAATATAATTGTGTAAATAAAGTTTATATATAATAATGGCTTATATAATAAAAATAATGATTAAATCAACGTTTGACAAATGAAATACATTTAAAATATTTGACGTTACGTTAAACAGGTCAAATTTTGAATTTTAACTTGACATTTAGTCATTAGCACAGTATCTAGGCTTATTAAGAGCTTGAAGCTGTTTAAAAACATATGAGACGTAAATACTTACGAATATCGTTTTCCCGTAGGATGAACAAAACCACAATATGTCATTGGAAAATCCGATTTGCATTGTATATTAATATTTTCATTTTCAGAAGCCAATATTGTCTCTTTGCCGTCGATATCGAATATTCTAAATGCTGTAAAAATACCTAGCAATTAGCACTTTGCAAAACCGAAACTGTATATTATAATTTCTATATATCACAGTACACACGTACCAAAAATTTTAATAATATTTCCATTTAAAAAAATAACTGCGAGTAACAACCGACAAACGTTTAACATTGTGTCAGATTTAACGACTCTGCTCAGTACTACCCTCCACGCTTTGTAACACCAAGTGATAAATACTTACTACTTGCATGTCAATAGGTCGTTACTTAACGGCGTTAAGATAATGTGAAGAGCATTATCATTTAGTTATTAAACATATAGTTATATATTATTGATTGACTGTATATGCTACGGAATGATAGAAACCAACTAGAACGTGTTTGTGGGTGAGTGTTTTGTTAAATAGTGACACATTTAAAAAAATATTTTTTATAACTTCCCGTTTTATCCTGCTTAAAGCAGGGTAGGCAGAGGGAACTGCAGGGACCGTAGGAACCTAGTTAACCTAGCTAAGACACTCCGTTCCCCGTTTTCCGCCTTTTCGAGGCAAAGAAAGGTAAGGTAATATAAAAAGATAACTTAATAGAATAGAATATTTTTATGAGATAATATAAGAAGGTAGTTTTTACAGAAAATAATTATACCTAAGAATAATATTATATATGTATTTAAATTAAATTACATGTCCTAAACCTGCTAAAGAAAGTTGAAATAAATTATTCATGCAAATACTACTTTGCCTATACGGTGTTTTATTTTTATATGATGAATACCTACTTACCTATTATTCAATTGTAATATGATAATAAATAAAATAAATTAAAAAAAATAAAAATATAGATTAATAGATTTATTTATAAAGATGTGCATGTGGAAGAATTGTGAGGCTGCGTAAAAATAATCTGATCAAAGTACAAATTTAAAGATATATGTGTTTTACAATACAAAGCGTATTTAATTGTTTCTTTTAGTGAATGTTCTACATGACTGTACATAACAATTATCTCCGGGTGACGCCTAATTTGTTATATTACCAAACGATATTAGTTTAGAGTAAGTTACGCATACATTATATTGTTAGTGAAACAAAAGAAATTCCAGCAAGATATCGCTTTTTTGTAGGATGTATTTGAAGATTGTAGACTGTGGCTAGTTTGCTTGCTAATTCTAAGAAATAAAATCATTTAAAATGTAACTTTAAACATTGTTCCAAGTTAAAAAAAAACAATTTGTATAAACATTGTAATTATTTACCATATTAGGTTTAAGTCAATATTTTCTAGTAGAGTCCTGACCTCCAACGGATTTGAAGCTTTATAATAATTAGAATAGTATCAAAGTTCAATAACCGCCTAATGTACATATTAGTAATCATCACGTTAATAATTATCATTTAATATATACTTTATGTTCACCACTAGACTATTATAGAGTGAAGAAATCTTAAAGGGACTAGATTTTTTAAGACTAAACGACACGTTAACAAGGCAAAAGTTATTTTTTTCGTATTTTAAGAGAATTATAAGTTCAACATAAAAAGAAAACAATTACTATTTTGAAACATTTTATCATTTTATTACCTGTTCGTACACTCAAATTACGGAACAAACGATGTGAGTATCTAAGGTGTAATTAATTTGGAAGTTCTGTGCGCCTGATTTGAATTCATTGTTAATTGTACTCCAACTAAATGCGAATGAAGAGTGAAACGTTATTTTTTATTTTATAGGCATCCTCCATTGACTTGCAAATTTTCTAAATTCTTAACACTTCATGATAAATGCAAAGATGCGGCTTCGTCTATAATCAGTGTACGTTTAACATAAGCATAATGGTAAATGCACCGACTTCGGAACTTTTAACGTATCTGTAGATATGATTTCAGTACAGATTTAAAGCGTCAAATGAATTCGATTTCAAAATTATTTAGTGAGAACATTCTTAAAAGAATTAAAATATAAATTGGAACTAATAGAACACGTTGGGCGGGAACTTTTAATTTTAAAAGTACATTATCTTAAAACTGGACAAATGTGAAGATGAACTAAAATATTTTATGAGAGTGACCTTTGTCTTGAACGACTTGATAATTGACTCTCGAAATCTATTAAAAAACAAACAAATATAACGCCAGTATTTGTGCGAAAAACTCATATTCTACCGAAATTTGATCTCGGAACGCTTGATTCAAAGTTTATACAGTCCACTTTACAATTAAACAATGAACGAATTATACTTATTTCATTATAGGTAAACGCTAAATGCCAATCTTGACATACAGATTGCTTGGATACAAAATAATTTGTTTCAATAACTGGAAATTGTACTGATACATTAAAAGTTTTGTACCAGTTTAAAGGTACATAAGTACTTATTTTTGTTAGTTACTATGCACACCATTTTAATATTCTTTTATTTGTATTTCTTTTTTCGTTTATGACATTAAATTATTCGTTTAACAGCGACATTGCAAGAGATCGTCGGTGAGAGCCCTGAAAGATTCGGCAGCACCGTTAAGTTAGCTGATATTTTGTATGAAAAAACTATCCAGAACTACTTTTGTCTCTCTGTAATCCAACTACTAACCAAATCTTACATTATATCCACTTATTAAACGACTAACGTGACGGTTGTGGTTTCGATCCACAATAAAAAAAAATCTTTTTCCTGTTCTAATAACAGAAGCGCGGCGTTTAGTTCCGCCATTCAACATATAGTATTAAAACTTAACATTTAGTTCCTTTCGCTAGGACAGTAACAGTATAAAGCTACAATAAAATTTTTTCATATTAATAGTAAGAAAAAAAAAACCACAATGACTGTTCACATAACACTTTATTACACTCATCATTCATTACAATATCATACTCTATACAAACGATACAATTTACACGTAGCACTATTTTCTCCTATTACGACCAGTTTTGATGCGTCTCTCCGTTTTATCTGCAGTCAATTCTTGTTGGAGTTTCTTTAACATTTGTGGAGTTATCAGACCCTGAAAAGAAACAGAATAATTATTTTCTGAATTATTTATTGCTGTTGTTTTACAGTAAATATGTCCGTAATTTTGTTAACATGCACTTTATACAAGCTTCGCATTTGGCGCCTACTTTGGTAATTCTTTCAACACTAAAGGTATAGGCCACTCTCTCAAATGTTTTGGCAAATATTTTTTACAACAGCGCTTTTTAGATATTACGTAAATTATTCTTTTATTATTTAAGATTTTTTTTTTGAGCTTCACGCTTTATCCCGCTTGTAGCAGAAACAACCGTTGGAACCATGGGAGCCCAGTGTTAATACACAACATTCCAGATTGACTTTTTATAAGTTACCTTAAAGTATTCATCTATTGAGACAATTTATATCTTATTGTTGGCCTGATTTACTACAGATATACATCTGGTGTTCTAGACTCTCTAAAATTAACTGAGTCACAGACAAAAACCAGCTAATAACTATGCAACATGTTCCCTAAATGGACTCGAATATGTGGATTTTATTATATTACAAACAGAACATTGAGGACCGTCGTGGCGCAGAGGCGCAACGTCTGCCTGTAACGCGACGGTTACTGGGTTCGATCCCCAGTCGGAGAAGAAGGATTTTTCTATTTCCATTTTCTTCGCTCTGGCATCTAAGGCAAAGCGCGGCGTTGAGTTCCGCCACTCAACACGCAATGCCTCGAAAAACGGCGGAAAGTGGGGACGGAGTAAGCAGGGACTAAGTAACGGAGTGTCTTAACACTAGGTTCTTATATAGTTCCTGCAGTTCCCTCTGCCTACCCTGCCATGTGCGGGATAAAGCGTGAAGCTAAAAAAAAAAGCGTGAAGAACATTATACGTATATAAAAACATTTTACATACATATATTTAAAGGATTATTTACAAATCATATTTTATAAAAATACTTTAAAAATATAACATATTTTCAAATTACTAATTTTAATTGACTGCCCACCTTCCATTTATATAATTAATGTTTATTATGACATATTATATAATATATGTGATTTAACTACTTACTCTAGCAACGAGCATTTCTGATAATTTCCCTTTCTCCTCCGACGCTCTACCTATTTTTTTCCCGCGCACCGCTTCATCTTCTTCATTCTGACTACGCAACGCTTGTTCTGAATTTCTCAATAGTCTAATAAAAAAAACAATTTATATAAAAAAGTAATAACAATTTAAAATATTAATAATCTGTGATAGTATTAACACGTTGACGGACAGTAGGAACAAGCGAAGTTCGAAAATTGACACTATGTTTTTGTGATTTTTAGAATGTTGAATAAAACATTTTATTTTGTATTATTATTTATTGTATATTATATATATAATATATATTTATAATTTATAATATATATAATATATAATTATATTTCAAATGTAAAACTCAAAAAAAAAAAAGTAAACAGTATAACCTATAGTATCGTTAACCTAAACTAAAATGCTAAATTTTGTTTTTTATTTCTGTTTAAAGTATAAAATGAATAATAAACAAACACATACCAGTATAGTTATATAAATAATAATAAATATCGTTAAACGTATCAATAAGAACTATAAATTCAATAGAAAACACGATCGCACTACTCCCTTCACAACCACGTGCATACTGAATCTGCAACTCGTATAACAGGTGAAATATGAACTTCAACCTAAAAAGATGTTTTCAAAACACGACACTATGCTTCTACGTATACGCCAGTAAGTGCACATTTGTGCTGCTATAGCCGTAGTGTCTAAAAACGACCGTTTCGTTTTGGACGGCTATAGCAGTCATGCCACATTGTGAACTTCGCTTTGACGGCTATAGCCGCAATTGTCCATCAACGTGTTAACTAATAATAAAAATAGAGAAAGTCCCACTTAGTTTCTTAGGTCAGTTCTTTTTAGGTCTCAGGCATAACTTTAGCGAACTGGTGGTAAATTAAATAAATTATTTGATTTTGGCTTGACTAATAAATATATAAAGACAACAATTACCTTGTTATCTGGAATATTCCTTGTTGTATGATAGCATCCAGTTCTGATTCCATTTCTCGTACCAACTTCACGTCAGGAAACATATCCGGAAATCTATAACTGTTTTACAAAATTTAATTAAATAAATTAAATTTAAAAATAAAAAGTAAAATTAAGTAAAAAAATATATATGATTCTTTATAACAAATTGGAATTAAAATAAAATAAAAATAATACTTGGGAACGGTCGTGACACAGAGGCACAGTGTCTGCCGGTAAACGCCACGGTTTGTAAGTTCGATTCCCATTCGGATAGAATGGATTTTATCATTTCCATTTCCTTCGGTCTGGCATCTAAGCACTCAACATGCAATGCCTCAAAAAAGACGCATAATAGTGTAAAGAGTGTCTTTACATGTTCCCTCTGCCTATCCTGCTATGAGCGGGATGAAGCGTGAAGCTATACTAACTTACTCATTGTAGTAACAGCATAAGAACATTGATAGTTTTTATATTTTGTTCGATTATTAGAAGTAATACAAGTAATTGCCCCTAGATAGAAGACATTGTTATGCCACAGCACAATACAATTTCTTACCTTAACCATAGATAAAGTTCTAAAACATCAAAAACAGCTTCCAAATGTACTAAATCCATTATAGTCTTGGGCGAGGGCAGCGGCCAGTCCACTGCGTTGCTCATCCAGTGCCGTGTTATCGGCTCGTTACGGCTGTACTGACGGACCATCTTGAATAATATATAATAATAATGTGTTAATAAATTCATTATTTTTAAGTAGTAAATGTTATATACGAGTTTCTTACAAAACCTTTTTGGCATAAAATATTATAATTTTCGTAAGGTATTTAACTTAACGTTGTCCTAAGCTAATAAGAATAAATGTTTGAGTGCCTTATGTCGAAACTAGGAAATGACAACGATATTAGACTATTGACATTATTTTTAAGATAAGTTTTATAAGGAATATGTTTATGTAACAATGACTTTTTTCAATATTTAGATAAAAGGACATAAAAGTTAAAGAATAAAGATTTTCAGATTATAAAAGTATTTTGAACTTTCAGTAATAATTCTATGACATTTGTTGTTTTTCCCGTGCCGTGCAATATAAATTTTTTAGCTTCACGCCTTAACCGGCACATAGCAGAGTAGGCAGAGGGAATCGCAGGAACCCCGGGAACCTAGTGTCAAGACACTCCGTTCCCCGTTTTTGGCTTTTACGAGGTATTGCGTGTTAGCGGCGTAACTCAACGCCGCGCTTTGCCTAGTTGCCGAAGTGAGTAGAAATTGAACCCACAAACGCTACACTTCTGCGCCACCACGATCCTCATATATAAATCACATTAATAATTTCTTTGTAACTTTAACTACTTTTAACTGCGGTCAGAGTGACCTCAGCCACTTAGTATGTGTCATGACATAATACATAACTATAAAAGACCACACAAAAAAGCTAATAAATAATATAATTTCCTCTTAATATACATTTTAATATATATGTGCATTGTGAGCGTGAAAAAAATATAATATAAGTAAAATTTTCAAAACTAAAAAAAGATGTCTCAGAAGAATTTTTCGTTAAAACGCCATAAATCAATATTGACACAAACCTACACTAACTTTTATTCTATTATATTTAGTTGCAGATTTGCGATTTCCTTACGTCATTCGTATTTAATCATGCGTTTCACAGCATGTATAAGAATCGGGAAATTTAAAGAAATTATCATGTGCCTAAGACAGTAATTAGTTTTGAAATATTTTACTTCATAAATAGTATAGACCAGTGTTTCCCAATCCCCTTATAAATTTTGTTTATAATTAAATTTCTCTCCAAGCTTAAAATCACAATAGTACAAATATTTAATAATTATTTAGGCCGACCAGATCAATAAAACTTTTATACACAAAACATATAGACAGTATAATTCCGACGGATTTGTATTACGTTATTTACATACATTTTAGAACTAACAATAACTATAAGGAGCTCACTGTAGCCTTTAGTTTTCAAATCTCCGAATTATACCTCTTTAAATTCAAAATGTCCCCCAGGTCGGGCGCGTTCCCACGTTGGGAAACACTGTATAAGTAAGAGGATTACCTTACCGGTATAAGTAAGAGGGTTACCTTACCGGTATAAGTAAGAAGATTAACTTTCCGGTATAAGTAGGAGAATTACCTTACCGGTATAAGAGGATTACCTTACCGGCATAAGTATGAGGATTACCTTACCAATATAAGTAAGAGGATTACCTTACCGATATAAGCAAAAGTATTATTTTACCAGTATAAGTAAGAAGAATACCTTACCGGTATAATTAAGAGGATTACCTTACCGGAATAAGTAAAAGGATTACGTTACCGGTATAAGTAAGAGGCTTACCTTCAAGAAGGTAGCGCACACAAAAGGCAGCTTATTATTGATGGGCGCACAGCAGAAGACGTACCGCGCGCGCAGCGGCAGCGGCACGTGCTGTATCATCTCCGCCAGGAACTTGAACCCCTCCGTGTTGCACATGAAGTAGAGCGAGTCGTCCACTGTGCATAGGTGGACGAATATATCCTGCCGACACATTCAATTTTGTATCTTAAATGTATCGTAATACAATTTGAATTTATTTGTTTGTATTTAAAATAAATATAAAAACGAACTTGAACAGTTTAAAGGTTCAAATCTCGAAGCATTCAAAGTTTTATATATTTATTTTGAACACATTGTGTAGTACAAAATATAAATATTTTTATATAATTTTATATAACTTTAAACCAATTAGCGCCGTTTGGCGCTGTATATCAGAATACAGGAAACTAATATATTTAGAGGATATTTTTTATTTTTTATCACCAAATTTCTAGCCTATAGTTTGCAAAATTGTACCAAAATTGTTTCAATATAACAAAGCTTAAAGCAAAAAAAAATAAATATCACATTAACAGCATAATGCAGCTTAAGTCTGCCCTAAATTCGTTACGTAAACCTCTTATATATATATATATTATAATAATGTAATTTTAATAATATACTGTTTAATGTAAATAAAGGAAATAATAAATTAATTAATTAATTAATTATCACTTTAATAGCATAGTGTAAGTTAATGTCAGACGTACCATAAGGCTACTAAGACTGGCGTGTGGCAGATGATAAGCATACAGCTCCATCTGCTCAGCAGTGGGGTGCAGCCCCGCCTGGGTCACGGGGTCGGGGGGCTGGGAGAGCAGGGTCTTGAGGGTGGCCAGGTCCTCCGGCTTGAAGGTCGTCACGTAGCCCGTCTCCCATGCACTGCCGTAGCGACCCGCCCGGCCTTTGTATACATTAGGAAGATGTTAAATTATGTAGATATATTTATTATATTGAAATAAATATTAAATTAAGTGTAGTTTGTTATGAAGTTTCCATAATATTATTATTTATCCTTTTCTTCGTTACAATTTTATATGGCTTTTTTCACTAATCTTTATTTTTTATTAATCATTATTTTTGTTGTGAATTAACTCAAGCAATTATAAAAATAGCAATTATTTGTTTTTACTTTTTACCTGCAATTTGCAATGCCTGTGATATACTTATAACATCCATTTCCTTATCACCATCTTGGTTTATTACTGGTTTTATAAGTGAATAAAATATAATTCTCCTGATGCTCCTAAAATAGCATATTAAGTAATTTTGTTATTAAAATCAGTAATGCAGCTTACAAAAACATATGTTAAAATATTATTATACCCAAAATATTAAAGATATTGACATTCAAATGTTCTATTTTAGCTTGAATTTTTATCCTGTATATAACTGTGTAGGCAGAGGGAGAGAGAGAGAAAGGACTTAATTTAAGGTACTTTATTTTTCGCCTTTCTCTCCAGGATGTTATAGGTTGAGTGGTAAATCTCAACGCCGCGATTTCTCTAACCAGAGTAGTAAAACAGAAATAATTCAACCTTTACAGTGGATATCGAACACAACTATGGTGTTTTACGTGAGATGCTACGTATATAACCCCATAATAAACTTAAAAAAAATATTAAATAACCACTGTAGGAGAATAAGTGAAGTAGATCAACCACACATATGCAAAATATATATAATATTTATCAAAAACATACTTACAAATTTATTCCTAAGCCGATGGCATCTGTAGCAACCATTACTTTGCAAGAACTTTCCGGATCATTAAATTTATTTGCTTGTGCCAATTTTGTGCCAGGTGGCAAACTTCCATATATTACAGCTACTTCGTGTCCTCTGCAAGTATTAAAGTCGTTAAACAGTGCTCTTAAAGAATGTTGTAAATATTATTGATTAGATTTAAGTTTGTGACATGTATAATTAAATATTTGTTGGCTTTTGTGAAGCGGGTAACGGTCAATTCCCCCTTCTTCCACACAATTATCAAGACATAGCATATTTAGAAGCGGGTCTTAACACCGCGCTTTGTCTTAAAGAGCGGAAAATTAATGATAATAACAAATATGAACACAATCCCCCGAGTGAGGATTATGGCATAATTACTATTAAACAATGTCTTAGTGTACTAAATAAATTTTGAAATAATCAAATTAATAGTACAAAAACTCGAAACTTTGACTGATTTATTAGATAAACTATGAAATTAAAGCGTATATATTTTGTGTTTATAACATAAACGTTAAAACAATACATATTAATGTAAACCTTATATCTCATTCTTTAAATCATTTAATGCTTTACAAAATAACTCTCCGCTCACCTTACAAAAATAGAAAATAAATAGAGTAATATAAATATAGGTATCTAAGTTTACATATGGGATACCTGCCTCAAGGGACTGACCTCTGTTCAATCGCTCGACTTACACTGTAAATGTCGTTCTTATTGAAACACACTATACAGTCACCAGCCTGCACATTATCTAGGGAACCTAACGCTGAGTCTTCCATTTTTAATTCTGTCAGCCTTTTATATGAGCGCACCTGTAACAGCAAAGGATTAGTGGTAATCATTTCCATAGAACTAACAAATATTTTTTTGTTTAAAATTATATACCTGTATATGTACCTGACAGCGCGGCCTTAGTCAAAACTACCTATAAGGTAATATATTTCAAGGCTATTTACAAAAAAGTAGTTTACAATTATCTACACTTTAGGCACAAGATTATTTTTCCCATTTCACGATATTTATACTTGATGTGTAACGCGTGAGGTAGTCGTGATTAAATACAAATGATGTAAATACTACAAAAATACTACTAAACGTTAAAAATATGCGAATTAAAAAGAGATCATTTTTTTGCAGCTCTGATAGGATAGTCTACGCTTGCGTCATACTTGACAAATGGCATTTTGTTTTGGAAGTATAATTTAATTATTTAATTAATTGCTGTCTGAACTTGAAAAATATATATATAACAATTATAATTTAGAGTATTTGTGTCAATGCTGTGAAATACTAACTTATTGAAGTGCCAAAACTTAAAAAAAAATACATAGACAAAGTAGCGGGAGTAACAATTTTATGATATTAGTTGCCATAATTATACTTTACATTATATATGATGTAGAAACTTGAACAGAACTAGCAAAAAGAACATTTAATTTTTCATACAAATTTGAAACATTGTGGACTAACCAATTCCAGAAAATTGTATCAATTTATAACCCAGAGTAGTGATTGAGCCCAAAAATAGTATAAAAAGATATCTAATAGAGTGACTTTAGAACTAACCTCCATTTCTTCCCCAGTAGTATTACAAATCTCTTCAACAAGGCCTATTGACCCTGCTTCTCCGCATAAATGAATTTCATCTGCTTGTAAGCCTATAAAATGTATATTATTAAAATAAATTAAAAAAAATACCAAATAGTGCTTTGCATGTGTGTATAGGAGAATAATTTTATTTAAATTAAATTAGAATAATGAAATACAGCATTCACTACAGCCTTCTACACTCCAATTTATTCCTAACTCTTTATCTCTACACTATGCAAAAACAGGAAACAAATATTTTTAAAAAAATATATATAACAATATACCTAACACAGCCCTTGTCCATGCCCAGCCTCGTCCTCTGTCACCAATCATTTGAATTTCATCAATAATAGCAACCTCATCTGTAATTAAATAGTTCTAAGCACTTGTGTACATTAAATGTTACTTCTAAAAATGCCACTTGGAATAAGAGAATAATAGTTACAAAATATAGAATAATAGTTACAAACTTTTAATATTTTCAATACATGTTTTTGATTTAGCTAGATGCAAAAATGTTGTAGGTTTGGAAAATGTTTATAAATACTATGCAAGTTGATAAGAATACATATAGGTATTTAAAGAGATGAGCCATATTAAAATACTATTGATCTCAATAAAATACACTTACAGCTATCATTCAAAGATGTCATTTCTACAGTACATGCAACATGTTTTGATGGTGTCAGTTCTGGTTCATCAAGTAATAATATTGTTTCACTATCCCGTTTTACTTCATTTTCCTCTTGGTCTACTAATGTTGTGTATTGAGATGCATGCCTTCTTTCTTCGCCTGTGATAAGATCACAAGGAGTGCCCTGTAATATGTCAGTATATATTTTGTTAAATTGGAAATTATTAAAAATAAATACTATTAAAATGATTGAATTTAACATGAATCAAATTGCACAAACAACATGACAACTATATAATACAAAGTAAAGAGTTTGGCATCATGTCAAATATTGAGAATGCTGCATAAACACTTGATAGTTTTATTTTTATATGTAGATTTTTCAAAGTCATGCACATATAAAAATATATTTTCTTGTAAACAAAATAAAATATTACTCTATATAATTTGTCTATATTATCACAATTGGTACAAATGTTATTTACCTTACTATTAGATTTATGATATATTTCAGTAGCTAACAATTTTAAAGGCCCACAATATACACCAGATTTTGCTGATAGGAATTTTTCCATAGCATGATAAGTTTTACCAGAATTTGTTGGTCCAGCATGGAATATTATTTTTCTGTTTAAATTACGAGCTTCCGGATACCTGAGTATACAAATAATAACAAAATTATGAAATTTGCATTTTTAATCTACACTACTTACTTGCTTTGCTTATAAGCAACAATTTTAAAGAAAGTTTTATTTCCTTAACATAACCTTTTAAATATTAAAATAGTTGTAAATGACCAGCTTACCAATTAGCAGGAGTTCTTAAGTCTGAAATCTTCTTAAGATCATCTAAACAATCCAGATGTGGGAATGCTAATCTAGCATGCCTAAGAAAATAAGGAAATAGATCATCTACATGTCCTGCACCTGTAAAAATGGTTTTTATTATATATTTAATATAAAATGATCTTACATTAAATTTTGTTTGTAATAAAATCTCTTATTATACTATACTATCTAAGACACAATGTAATTCTTTATGTAATTTAGATTGTAAGTGTACTTACCTACTAAAATATCACTTATAATTATATGCAAATCTGGAGGTAAATCATGTTCTAAGCAATGCCTACGAAATGACAAAAATGCCTGATGTAACAGCTGATCATCAAGACCATTCTCTGATGCCAAAACTCTAATCTCTGGTTTTTGATAGAATTTATTTAATATTTTTAGCAAATCTTGCTTCTTTAGACGTCCAGTAAGTTCTTCTCCTACATTTATGTCATCAGGATTTGGTTTAACCGGCACTGGTATGAAAAGAGCTGAAGGATTGCCTTTATCATGTTTCTTAGTTCTCTTAAAAACATAACCTATATTTCCCACTTTTCCTTTTTGAGCATTAAGTACGCTGATGGCGAATGGTGAGATGCATGGTTGTAATCTATCTAAGCAATATACCGTCCATATCCGCGAAAAACCTTTGTACATTTTGTAAAAACAATAAAAAATTTACTAAAATTTCTTTACTATGTTCTGTCACATTACTTCAAAATATTGTTTAGCAATGTTACCAAATAACAAATATGAATAATAAGTGTGTTCTGTGATTGTGAATTACCATTGCCAAATACATACCAAGTTTTAAAATATCGTTTTTACAACATTTGCATAGATATATTTAAGAAATTAGATTAGATTGTTATTCATTTTATATTGTAGTTATTTATTATTATAAATTTGTTTAGAAAACTATAACATTTTTACTTTAAATTATGAATAAAAACTATTATATGTTGATCTGAAGATGTTAATATGTTTATATATAAAGATATATTTATTAAATGAATATATATTTTAACAAATTTATTTACTACTAACAATAGTCGCTGACAGATTTAGCTTATCTATTTACTTTTTTACTTTTTCATTGACGTGCCTGACGTGAGTGTAGGACGTACACGACGACTGAAGAATTATTTCGGCTTAGCTCGATTGCTGCATTGATTACGTTTCACATGATAGAAATTACAAAATATTACAAATTCAAGCATCTCATCAAAGGCATCGTGACTTAATACAATAACCTGAAACTATGGGTAAGGCAAAAAAGGGAAAGAAGAATCAGACAGCCGAGGATGGGTAATTTACTTTCTGAAACATATGCTAAAATTCCTATAATTTTGTTTGACAATAAAATATATTAAATAATGTTATTTCAGTGACAGTGATGTTGAAACAACTAACATTGAAAACTCGAAACCTATCCAAAATAAAGGAAAGAAGTGAGTACCTTATAGGTTATCCTAGTTGTTTGTACCTAATTTTCTGCTGCTATAGCAGAGTATCAATAACAGAATCCCTTTTACATATAATGAATTGTATATATATACTACTATACTTTTGACGCAACCTACCACTATACAGTTAAAATGATTTTGTAAATTATTCCAGGATAATTATTGAGTCTGATGAAAGTGAAGATGAAAAGCCTAAAGCAAAACCTAAGCAAAAGAAATCAATGGATCCAGATATAAAAGAAGTCACAAAAAATATAAAAAATGTCTCTATTTCTAACAAGTCTCAGAAGAAAGTGGACAACATCAACAGTGAAGGTAAATATAGTTTAGATGTATAGCATAATTGGTTTTAATTATATAATATAATGCCTTTTGTTATATTTTCTATGTATTAAAAAGTCTGCAGAAGTTAGTTAGAAATTTCTCCAATTAAGAGTTATGTAGTTTTAAAACTGAAAATGATTGTAATAGTATTTATAATATATTTCAGTTTTGAAAATGGATTTAAAATGATGGTTATTAAAAAATTCCCTTCACTTAAATCATCATAATATAATTTTACTATTATTTTTTTTGTTATCTTATATATGAAGTTAAATTTTGTAGAGTGATTACAGACACTATATTGTTGCAAGCATTCTTTTTCACTTTCAATTGTTTAAATTTGTAATAAAATTTAATTGAAAGTGAATTTGTTGGTATGTGCAAAAATGTATGTTGGTAATTTTTATGTTTTAGAGATATAAAATAAAATAAACTGAGCTGTACACTTTTGTCTTGGCATCAATGACAGATTTATTACTTTAAAATTAAATCAGATTTATTCAATAGGCAGTGACTAGACAATTTTTCCTGCAATTTTTCCTAATGAAATATATAGAGAAAACCATAGAAATATAGCGTACCAGTGACAATGTTGTCGACATTAATTATTGGATTTTGGATACAAAGTCAGTCAGAGCTCTACTCATCTAGCCTTGTGTTGAGCGGCAGAACTTAATACTTTACTTAATTTACTAAAACAAATGTTTCAAAATAATTTAAAACCTCCCCCAAATCCACACTCGGAACACTCGGAACATTTAAATTATTTTGCAACATCTGAAATCGAAACCACAACTATAACGAAATTATTACACGTTGCCATATTGCGCGACAATAAAGTATTCTTATGCGAATATAAAGTATTTTTATTAAATAAAGTATAACTTTTAGACGAGTCTGAAGATGAACCTGAAGAAAAACCCAAGAAAGGTAAGAAAAAGGAAAAGAAAAGTGCATTTTCCCTACTAGAAGTTGAGGATTCTGGTGGATCAGCTCCAGAAGCTCCTCCATCTTCTGAAGATGAAGTAGAAAAACCCGTTCAAAAACCTCAAAAGAAAGGTGCACAAGAGAAAAAAGAACCTGCTGGGAAAAAAGGAAAAAAATCAAAACGAAAAAAAGACGATAGTGATGAAGATATAGAAAAAGTTCTAGCTGAACTTGAAATGGAATACTCAGGTATTAAAAAAGAATCGGTGCCTCCCCCTGAACAAGAACCAGTCAAACCTGTAGATGTAGTTGAAGAGAAACCTAAACCTAAAAAAAAAGGCAAAAAAGGAAGAACCAAAAGATGAAGAAATTGATAATGATGTTGAAGACAAAGGTAGTGATAATGAAAATGATATAACAATTAAAACTGCTGCTCAGAAGAAGAAAGAAAAGAAGGAAAGAGAAAAACTAAAAAAGTTAGAAGCTAAAAAAAAGGAGAAAGAACAAGACACTAAGAAGGATGTGAGTGAACCTAAAACTCCAGCTAAACCTGTTGAGAAGAAGACTGATAAAATAAATGAAGAACAAAAAGATGATGTGAAGGCACCTTCAGAAGAAAAAGATAAAGAAGCAGAAGGTGATACTCCTGCTCAGGAAGGCAAGAAAAAGAAAAAAGGCTGAAAAAGCTGACAAAGATGATAAAGGAAAGAAAGGACCGACAAAGAAAACCATTGCTGCAATGCAAGAAGCTTTAAAAAAAGTGAAAGAAGAAGAGGAACGTCTCAAACGAGAAGAAGAGGAGAGAATAAAGCAAGAAGAAGAAAGAGAACGGCAAAGGATTAGAAGCAATTAGGTTAGAAAAAGAACGTAAAGATAGGAAGAAGCAAAAAGAAAAGGAGAGAAAAGAAAGACTTAAAGCTGAAGGAAAGCTGTTAACTCCAAAACAGAAGGCGGAAAAAGCTCGAGCTCAAGCCATGTTGGAATCTTTGAAGGCGCAAGGAATAGAAATAGGCTCTGAAAAGAAACCACCAAGGCCAGGAACCAGAATTAAGCCCACCAAACTAAAAACCCAAATGTCACAAGAAGCTCCAAGTACTCCAGCGGAAGAAAAGAAAATTGAATTGGAAATAACAGATAAAAAGGTAAGAAGATTAAAAATTCCCTATTTACGATGTTAATGGTGTTCCTTACTTTAGAAAAATTTAAGTTGGATTGGTCAGCCATATAAAAGATGAAACTCAATTAACTGGACTAACAATTGGTTTAAGGCATTTGGATAGTCAAAAATATATACATATGAAAAAAAAATATATATTCAGGATTTGAGAATACATATGTAGGTACATAATATTATACATTTATTAAAAATAACTAGTATATATTAACGAAAATCAATGTTTATGTAGTAATTTGAAATATTTGGTAAATGTCATTTGATTAATGGTGATTGCCACTTTTCTGTTCATTGCTGCTTTCGAATTTTTTACACTAATATGTAAATTTAATTCATTTAGCCTGTAGTCCGGATAATTGCGAATCCTAATAACTGGGAGCCGGATAATCGAGTTTCTACTGTTACATATAAGATTTACATAGAGTCACAGTTCCCTATGATTCTAAATACATTTTTTTTAAAATTGTATATAATTTGTTGCTGATAAATTTTAAAGTCGTTCAAATTTTATTTTTCATATTTCAATAATTAAAAAATAAAATTAAAGAAACTTACTGATTTAAATTTCAGGAGGAAGCCAAAAAAGTAGAAGAGAAGAAAGAATCTGATAGTGAATCTGTTAAAGATGCATGGGATGCGGAGTCATCTGATGAGGAACCAGAACCAACTAAGGAGGCTGAACCTACCCCACCTACTAATGAAATAAAGAAAACTGAACAAAAATCAAAGGAGGTACTTATTTGAAATCTTGTTTTATGTTTTTTATTTAAACACTCTTACAGTGCGAGTGTTTTTTTAACTTCAGTTATTACACTTTTTTAGAAATCTTAACGAGTAATAATAGTAGTTAAAATTAAACGTAATCCATGTAATTATTATTAATTGGCCTGAAACCTATTTTTAATTGACCTGAGGCTATGCAAAAATAATAGAAATATTATTTTTCTTGATACAAGTAGTTCCTAAAATATTTTAATTATTAGGATTTAGTTTCTTATTCATATATTATTGTTATGTTGTTCAAGTATCTTTGCTTTCAGGGAGATTTTAATAAGTTAAATTTTTCTTTTATTTGTTTAATTTATACATTTAATTAAATACTTAAAATCTCGCTACACATACGAGTCGTATGAAATCATTCTAAGTCATTCTAACTATTTATGTCAGAAGGAAGAGGACGAAGAGAGTTCTGAAGAAGAAGATGACAGCTCCGAAGAGGATTCAAGTTCCGAAGACGATTCGGATGATGAACAAATGACGGACGCACAGAAAAAACGAGAGGCAGTATTGAAGAGATTAGAGGTATTTTTAAATTACATTGTTAATTCAATATTACGTAATTAATATAATTGAATTTCCTTTTTTTGCAAACACTCAAAAAATATAATGTCATTCAGAAACGGCGTGAAGACAATGAGAAAAATAAAACGAATAATCCTCTCCGAGCGGCCGTCGTCTGTGTACTGGGACACGTGGACACGGGCAAAACGAAGATTCTAGATAAATTGAGACGTACCAACGTGCAAGATGGCGAAGCTGGCGGTATCACGCAGCAGATTGGGGCTACTAATGTGCCCATTGAAAATATTAAGGAGCAAACTAAACATGTTAAAGGGGTGAGCTATTATCTCATACTATATAGTCACACATGGCAGAGTAGATAAAGGGAACTGCAGGAACCGTAGGAACCTAGTGTTAAGACACTTCATTTCTTAGTCCATACTTTCCGCCTTTTTCGAGGCATTGCGTGTTGAGTGGCGGAATTTAACGCTACGCTTTGTCCAGTTTTCAGAGCGAAAAAAATGGAAATAGAAAAATCCAGCTTCCCCGAGTGGGAATCGAACCCCAAAAACCGTCGCGTTTACAGAAAATCGCTACGCTACGTTAAAATAAAATAGATAGAATTCAATGAGGACGGTCGATAGCATTGAGAAAAGGTTTAATTATTAAAAATAGAATACAAAAAAATCTGGCATAATATCATAAGTTTTATGATATTATGTGAGATTTCTTTGTATCATAACAATATGATTCGTATTAATTATGAATTTTGATTAATTTTAAAAAGAAATAATTTCATTTATATTCATATGTTTCAGGTAAATGAAATAGAGTTCAAGTTGCCAGGTTTGCTAATTATCGACACACCTGGCCACGAGTCATTCAGTAATTTGAGAAGCAGAGGTTCTTCTTTGTGTGATATTGCCATTCTTGTAAGTAATTCACCAACGTAATGTTTATTCTTATTTTGAACAAAATTTATTTGAATTTGATGATGATTTTGTTTTCTTGGAAATTGCGTACTTGTGAATAGTGGAAATAATTACTTTTCAGGTTGTAGACATTATGCACGGTCTCGAACCCCAAACAATAGAATCTATAAATCTTCTTAAGCAAAAGAAAACACCTTTCATAGTGGCATTGAACAAAATCGATCGTCTCTATGACTGGCAAAGTGCTCAAAGGAAGGACGTACGCGATATATTGAAAATGCAACAGCCTAACACTCAATTGGAATTTGAGAAGAGAAGCAATGATGTCATCATACAATTTGCTGAACAAGTGAGTAAATGTATTATTTCATTTAACCATTAACCATTTTAAACTATTTTTTGGAGAATATAATAAACTGCCACACAGTAATGGAGAATATAATAAATATATTAGATGATGAGGTCTTTGACACTAAACAAGAAACACAAGTTGGATTACTAAATATTTGTAGTCTTAAATGTATTTTTAATAATTAAATGAAATTAACCTTCCATTTCCAGGGTCTAAACGCAGCTCTCTTCTATTCAAACCCAGATCCTCGCACATATGTCTCCCTGGTACCAACCTCAGCGGTGACAGGAGAGGGTATGGGTAACCTACTAGCAATGATAGTACAAGCTTGTGAAGGCCCTCTGAATAAACGGCTTGTGTTCTCTCAGCAACTGCTAGCTACTGTGCTTGAGGTGATATTTTCAATAATATATATAATTATACATTATAATGATAAGGTTAACTAACCTTCAATGAATTTTTATATTGTTTAATTTGTATGATGTTGCTACTGTATGATGATGCTATAAAAGAATATTATATATATATATATATATATATATATATATATATATATATATATATATATATATATATATATATATATATATATATATATATATATATATATATATATATATATATATATATATATATATATATATATATATATATATATATATATATATATATATATATATATATATATATATATATATATATTTATATATATATATGTATATATATTTGAAAGATATATTATGTTTAGTTAACTTAACATACAAACACTTCATATTCAAATACTTTATAATAACTACATAATTACAACTTTTATATGTAGATTTTCTATTACTTTTTTAACTTTCTTTTTTCTTGGCTAAATTTTATTTCTTTTTTATATAAAAACCCACAGGTGAAAGCAATACCCGGTCTCGGTACAACCATAGATACTATCCTCATCAACGGCACCCTGCATGAAGGTGACACTATGGTGTTGGCTGGAACCGATGGACCTATTGTGACACAGATTAGATCTCTGCTGATGCCGCAGCCTATGAAGGAGTTGAGGGTGAAGGTAAATTAGCTTTTTTGTTATAATATTATACCTAGAGTCATGCGTCTTAATGCAGTCCTGTATTATTCATTTTTTCAGTAATGTATTATTCATTTTTTATTTGGTCCATAAAAAGTATAATTTTAGCACAGAATTAAGGATATTTAAATATAATATAATATTTTGTTAATTATTATTATAAAGTAATAAGTAAGACAGTATTGACTTAGTATTCTGTTGTTCTAAGATAGCCTTATTGTATTGTTAATTTAGGTAAACTTATTATTGTACTTGTGTATCGTTGAATAAGATTAGTTTTATTTTTCTAAGTTTATTTTTTTATTTTTATTTTAATTATAATTTATTTTATTGTCTGTTTATTTGATTGATAGAACGCATACATAGAGCATAAAGAAGTGATCGGCGCGCAAGGTGTGAAGATCGCGGCAAAAGAACTGGAGAAGGCCATTGCTGGACTCAACTTGCTGGTAGCACAGAAACCAGATGAAGTTGATGTTCTTAAGTCAGTGAATTGTTATTTTAAATATATATTTTAATATATAGTATTAATCTACTTTCCTAACCTAACTTACATAGTGACCTACATTTTTTTGTAATGTGCATATAGATTTTATATGAAACAGGAAAAACACTATAACATTAAATGTATCTAATACTAATACTGAATAGTATTTTATTTAACATTTTGATTTTTTCGATTAGGGAGGAAGTGGCAAGAGAATTGAAATCTGCCCTCTCGTCCATAAAGCTGTCGGAGCGCGGCGTGTACGTGCAGGCCTCTACGTTGGGCTCGCTGGAGGCGTTGCTCGAGTTCCTCAGGACTAGTAAGATTCCTGTAAGTATTATTGTTTTTTTTTTTATGGGAAGGACAGGGCTAACGAGCGGTCAGGTCACCTGATGGTAATTGATCACCGGCGCCCACGGCCCTGTGTATCAGCAGAGGTGTTACAAGAGCGTTACCGGCCTTATTTTTATTGTTGTTTATTATATAGCTTCACGCTTTATCCCACTCATGGCAGAGGGAACTGCAGGAACCGTAGGAACCGAGTGATAAGACATTCAACGCCGCGCTTTGCCTAGTTGCCAGAGCGAAATGGAAATATATAAATTCATCTTCCCCGAGTGAAAATCGAACCTACAAACCGTAGCATTTACAGGCAGACGCTCTCTGCGCCACGACGGTTGAAATTTATATTTTACATAAACGATGTGTTCTATTAAAAATGTGTTGAAAAATTCTGTTCACTTATTTAAATAAACTAATTTATGAAATTATTATAAGTTAACTTATAGGAAGAGAAGGGAAACATATTGAGTTAAATTATAAGGCTACGAATTGTTACGTGAAGATTACATACGTTGTACTGATTTTTACATATGTAATTTTGTGCAATAACCTAATAAATTCAACGAATCTATTAAATTTCTATACAATCCTGATAAACCATATTTATTTAATAAGATTAGGATAAATCAATGAACGATGCTGGAAAACATATCAATATATCTCGACTATATCTTGACCCGCTGCGATGATTTTGAATTAATTTATAACTTGATAATACTCTGTTCACAGTACTCTGCAATCAGAATAGGTCCAGTAGTAAAGCGTGACGTCATGAAGGCGTCCGCCATGTTGGAGCATGACTCGCAGTACGCGACCATACTGGCGTTTGATGTGAAGGTGATATATAAATTTTTTGTTTGTTTAAACATTTTTACATTTCCTAATCATTGTCATAAAATACTCGATCATCACTAGTTTGCAATTCTGTATGTATCTGTTACATTTTCTTAAAATGTAGAGAGATCGATATTTTACTTAAAATAGGAAAACTATAAAATGTTTCTTGCTTTTTATGTCTCCCAGCTTTGTTATGCACATGGCAGGGTAGACAGAGGGAACTACAGGAACCAAAGGAACCGAGTGTTAAGACACTCCGTTGCTTCGTCTTCGCTTTCCACCCTTTTCGAGGCATTGCGTGTTGAGTGGCGAATCTCAACGCCGCGTTTTGCCTAGTTTCCAGAGCGAAGAAAATGGAAATAGTAAAATCCATCTTCCCCGAGTGGAATCGAGCCCGCTAACCGTCGCGTTTACAGACAGACACTATGCCTCTTCGCCACGACGGTCCTTACTATAAAATATATATATATATTTCTAAATTAACATTTTTGAAACAATAAATCAATCATCCAGATCGAGCGTGATGCACAAGAAATGGCCGACAATCTTGGCGTGAAGATATTCGCGGCGGACATTATCTACCACCTGTTCGACAAGTTCACGGCCTACCGCGAGGAACTAAAGCAGCGCAAGAGAGAGGAGTTCAAGCACATCGCCGTGTTCCCTTGCAAGCTCAAGGTATTTTTTTTGTCTTCACGCTTTATCCCGCACATGGCAGGGTAGGCAGAGGGAACTGCAAGAACCTAGTGTTAAGACACTGTTGCTTAGTCCCCGCTTTCTCTGTCCCCGCTTTCCGCCTTTTTCGAAGCATTGCGTCGTCAGTGGCGGAACGTTGAGTTGCGCATTACTACGCGTAATTTTATATTATGTCATGTAAATAAAAATCCATAACCGTCTAGTTCAATCGGATATATTTCTAATATTGTGCAATACATTTTATGTTTATTCTCGTTGAATATTTTTTATTTCAAATGTGTAAAATGTAGTAATAAATTTTTACTTGAAAAATTCAGTTAAACATATAGAAAAATGTTGTTTTTATCATTACCTTATATAATTTAATTGCATAGCTTCTTTCTTTATAATATAAATATACAGCTAGTTTAATGATATTTCTTTGGTTTGCAGATTTTACCTCAATTCGTGTTCAACTCGCGTGACCCCATAGTAGCGGGAGTCATGGTGGAGGCCGGCATCGTGAAAGAGGGTACACCCATCTGTGTGCCCAGTAAAGAGGTTACTTTTTTATTTTTTTATGTCTTCACGCTTTTTTCGGCACATTGCAGGGCAGGCAGAGGAAACTGCAGGAACCTTAGGAACCTAGTTTTAAGACACTACGTTCTACCTAGTTGCCAGAGCGAAGAAAAAAAGATTAAAGATTTATAATTTGCGATTTATGATATTAACGTTGTTTAATTTAAAATGTTTGATTACAGTTCGTTGAACTCGGCATAGTAACGTCCATAGAAGTGAACCACAAGCAAGTGGAGACCGCCCGCAAGGGGCAAGAGGTGTGCATCAAGATCGAGCCCATACCAGGCGAGTCGCCCAAGATGTTTGGAAGACATTTTGATGAAACCGATTTTCTAGTCAGCAAGGTATGTACTTGTAATTTTTTTTCTTCATATCTATACATATATAATTATCTGTATTAAATTAAATTCTGAGTGAAGAAAATATCTGTTCACGACTAAGTAAATAAATGTCTAATATAAATGTTCGCAATGAAATAGAAATAAAATAAAAATAATTTAAAAAATGTACACTGTTTATAAGTAACATGTTTCTATGTAAAATCGACGGTAGTGAGTTCGATTCCCACTTTGATAACAAGAAGTGCGGCGTTAACTTTCGCCGCTCGATAATCAATATCTACGTGCAAATTTGCGGACTACAACGTTACCGTAAAATATGTAAACATACAAGGCCGTCATACATTTGCAACATATATGTCAATTTTTAATTATAATAATAACATAACAATAAATTTTAAAATTTTTGTCCATTCGTTTGTGTTCGCGTATAGTATTCTCAGAAACTACTTAATACATTATATCTTAGAAGCCACCTTTAAGTTTTTGCTACTATTGTATGGTCAACTTAAACATAAATATTTAACGGTTGTCTCATTTCCATCTGTTCCTTACTAAAAAAAAATAATTATACATAAAATTGATAGTAATATGACGTATTAATATAATGTATCTATGGTTTATATTCATTCTATTTGTTACGTTTGTAAAATTTTAATATATGTTTAATATACCAACAACTAAATAAATAAATAACAAATTCTTATATTCAATTCTTTATGTTAATTTTATTTCAATAATAATTAGATATCTAAGAAAATTACGATTTTGATGTTAACTTAAACTTTTCGATATAGTTATTCAAAGAATGTCCATTAAAAATATCCCAGTATATACTTAAATATATATATATATATATATATATATATATATATATATATATATATATATATATATATATATATATATATATATATATATATATATATATATATATATATATATATATATATATAATAAAAATCATAAAAAAAACAAAAATACCTAATAAAAATATCCTGGAATATTTTTAAAAAGGTTAAGAAATGTGTTGCATGAATTCAAACATAAGGTGTTTGTAATGTCATCAAAAAACTAAGCGGGCCAATGCAATGAGAGGAACAAAAATACTGATTAAAACTATTTTTTATATTTCTTTTATATAATAAATTAGTCATTTGATGCCAAAAAAATAATAAGTATAAGGTTCCTTACCTTATACTTATTATTTGTTTAGCATTATTTGTATTTAGTTATTCGATCGCGATACTTTATAACGTAACGTATTTACATGATTATTTCCCATAAATGTATAATATAATATTTTCAACGTAGCTATATCATTATACTCATTATGTATAAACTAATAAAACAAGCGTCTTTATTTATTTTTATAAAATAAATTAACAACACGCTTAGTTACGCCACTCAACCGCAATGCCTCGAATAACGGAAATCGTTGAACGGAGTGTCTTAACACTAGGTTCCCACGGTTACTGAGCTTCCCTCTGCCTACTATGCTAGATGTATACATGAGAGGGATATAGCGTGAATATAAAAATAGAAAAAGAACCTATATGGTTGAGAGAAAACTTTTTACCCATCTCGTCTAATTGCGGGGAGCTTGGAGTACTGCCTTTGACTTGCGACTTTAGTGTAGGTTAGGTTTAGTGTAGGGTAAGTTTAGGGGCTATTAACCTACCGAAACCTACTTTAAAGTGTCGAAAAACTCACTGTTTATATACTTTTTTTTAATACCGTTAAATATTAGACGTTATATTAGAAAATCTGTTACGTAAGTCCACGTTTTTTGAAGAAGAATAAGCGTGAGGAATGACGGAATGATGAAGTTCAAGCTCCAGTAAGGATGAAATTATAAGAGAGTTTAAAAAAACAATATAAGCTGTGAAAGCATCAAACAAATCATGCAAAAGTAAAATATGATTAACGAACAACTTCTTGGAAAACATGAAGCTATTTGTCAAGAACTTAGTAACTTCCGGTTATGTTCGTTTAACTGCAGAACGAAAAATTTACAAATGGACTACGTAAGCTCAAGGAATATCATCTTTTCCAGCTTAGATGGTAATGTTTACGCGTGAATAGCTACAAGAATGCACGAGATTTCAGAAAAAAACATGCATAGGGCTATTTTTGATTGGAATGATCAAAGGCATTTTGTCTCAGTTTGGTATTCGATGGGTGACGAAAAAGGTTGCCATATTAGCTTGACTGTGGATTTTGTATTTAGATAGCTTTCTCCAAGGACAAAGCAATACGGGAGTGAAAGTTTGTTAGGTACTTGAATGTATTTTTATTAATTTTAAAGTGTGGTAAAGTATGTTTCAACACCATGGTAAAAAATACCCTTAGAAACCGTTCAAGCGCTCTGACCGCTAAACTATACGTTCTATTATCTATAATGTAACTTATTTTATTTTTTCTCATTGCCTAAAATCTTAAGTATTTCAAAATTTTTTTAAAAGATATATTTATAAAGAACTGATTCTTATACTTAAGAGTATTTTATAAATTTCGCTACTCAAAGATCGCTAAGATAAAACATTTTTCAAGAGAAAACGCAACTATTTACAAGTGATGCAGTGCTTATTGCATCATCAGAATTTAACATTGGTCACCACTCTGAATGACACGTAGAAAATAATAGTCTAAACCTTAATACGAGTCAAACAAAGTTTCTACTATTTAAAGAGATGAAGAAAGGACGCATAGTGAAAAAAAATAAGGGAGGTTGCCAACGGAAACATATTAATTAGACCAATGATTTAAGATATGTTATATGATATATGATATGTTGTGATTGCTAAGATGGCAAAACGTCATCAGATTGCACGTTTGGCCTTGTGTATTACAAAAGAAGACTAAAAGAAAATCATTAGGATTTACTTCAACTGAACGAAATCCAGAACGAATAAAAATATAGGATGGTGAATACGGCACGTCAAGAGAATAAGTGATGAAAAACTAGTAAAAATGATACATGATGCAAGAGTAAATTGTAAGACAACTATGTTAATGATACTGAATGACGACTCATACTTTTTACGCTTGGAGCCCCCGAATAGTTCGATCAGTAGAATTAATCACTTAAGCAATTTGACCGCATTTTATGGACTATTCAAGGTATAGCATATGCAAAATTGCTTGGTATTTTGCCCTCCTTAATTTTCACACTTTCCATACACGAATAGAAATAATCTAATTCTATGAGAACCCATTTAATTGTATATAATAGTAAAGTATCGTGATTGTGTCGTGGCACCATAGTAAGCCAGCACTATGCCGGATTCTGTGTACTTACATATATATTTAATATTTTTTATTGTAAATTCAATTGAACACAACGTCTGACGTTTGTAGGATCCATATGTTTTCCGTTATGTAAATTAGATGTCGAAACGGCTGGCTATTTATAAGACGGCGCTACGAATCTTCAAAGCTCAAATATAAATGTATATCACTGGAATTAATTAGTTATTTTTTGTATATTATCAAAGGAAGGCGCGTGAAAGTTTTATTGGTACGTTAATAACGAAACTTCGCGAGCCATATCCGACGTTATATCGCTCAACATATTTAATATTATGTTGTTTTTATTTATATAAAATAGATTATTTCTTTGATCTTCTTTTTTTTATTATACTCAAATAAAATACTTTTTTATTCTCATCTTTCGCAATAGATGTGTGTTGATGTAGACGTTTTAAGATGCTCTTGTATACATGTACATTACTGCAGGTAAAGAGACCTGTAAATGTACTTTGTAGTATAGTTTACGAATATGTTAAATGCATAGTGCAAATGGTGAAGTTGTTTATTTTTTTTATATGGCTTTTCTTTTTTTAAACATAAGCATTTGTGTTTTAATAACACAATTTATTTGTGGATTCTTAAAAAAGTCTGATAAAATTGTTACCTCAAGTTATTATGATTTTTAAAGTGTTAATTCACACTAAGGATAGAAAAGATACTTAAAGAAAATAGAAACATTTGAACGTAGCGGTACTCGAACCTGCGCTTCTTGCAAACTGTGCAAGCGCTTTGACCACTAAGCCATGCGTTCTTCATCGCGCCGCGTCGAAACTTTTGTGTGCTTTATACAGCAAATACGTAATTACTTCTTTAGAAATCTGAATCGTATGTGCACTAATGTTGGCACCATTGCACAAATAAGACCTTACTAGATCCTCTACACGAAAAAGTGGAACCTCGTTATGTTAATAAAACAAGTCAAATATTATATGCGGTGAAAGAAAGAAAATATGCAATAAGAATGTAGCAAAAGCAATTAATCTAAGCTATTTAATTAATTTAGTAGGAGCAAGGAGTTACTTAAAACAAAAAAGTATCAGTCTTCTAGATCTGCATTTCCTATATATATGTATATATTATAGAAGAAAAAAAACTTTATGGATAATTAACTTTACTAACATATTGGCATATGAACTTTCAACAGCACTGTTCTTTTACAGTGCATCCGTAGTGTAAATGTTTGGTTGTCAGTGTGTCGTGATATCCACGTATATTCCTTTATTACGTATATATATATGTGTGTAGTATGCACCTATATATAAGCTATTAGCAATGTCGTATTGATATTTGCGCGTAGCTCAAACACACCTCTCGCACTAAACAAGTGCTACGTGTGCATTTGATGCTATTACTAATATTGACATTACACGAAGTAAACATGTTCAATGTATAGTTTTTTGATGTGAAACTATGTATTGTAAACATTTTGATTTCCTAAAATTCATGTTTCTGGGTAATTAAGAGCAAATTTGATATATATATAGATGGCACTCGAAGACCAAATTATAAATTTAAATAAAGAGGCGAAAGACTAGATAAAATTTTGGTTGGTTCCTGCTTTTCTATTGTGGTTATTATCATTAGTCAACGAGTAGGAAGTTTCTGTCATCTAGATCTAAATGCTCTATATACATACATATATGTATGTATCTACAATACATACAGATCTATTTTTAGCGACTAAATAAATATTATGAATTATTAATTAATTGAATATAGTGAAAAATTTTACAAAATGATTGAACGATTACGATTTACGAGATTTCATGAACGAAATACAACGGTATTTTGTAGGGCTTAGCACAGAATTTTATAATAAAAACCCGAAATCGATACGTGATTTGCCAATAGAATAGTTTAAAAACATGGAGAAAAGCACAACTTGTTAGCTTATTATAGGGTTGATGATTATGTCAATGACAAAGACGCAGGAAGCTGACCAGTTCTGCAACCTTCTCCGCTCAGGTTAGGTAATACTTAAAATACCTTCATTGTGTGTAAAATTATTGTTATTTAAAAGATGTGAGGAGTTCCTTTCGCCATTTCTTATACTTTATGTCAAAGCACTTGAAATGAAATGGTAGTAGATAAAAAATTGACGTGCATAAATGTATCTGTGATACCTACATGAATAAATGATTTTGGATTTTGATTATATAAGAAGCAACAGAGTGTCTTAACACATAGACAGACGGAACTGCAGGAACCATAGCAACCTAGTAGGTTGCTATGGTTCCTGCAGTTCCGTCTGTCTATCCTGCCGTGTACGGGATAAAGCGTGAAGCTATAATGTAATAACAGACAGAGCGGCGATTTGCTTGCGTTGCATCGACTATTTGTAAGAACAGCCCCCGGAAACGCGCTCCTCTCGTGTGTAATTGTATATAATGGCGGATCTAATATATTTAACTATGTTTTGTATTGATGTAACGCGTTTTAGCTAGTGGCTTGGTAGAAAGATATCTACAAGTGCAGTACATATTACAAATACTGGAAACATATAGTAATATGAATTGAAAGAGGAAATATTAAAATATTTTCCGATCAGGAAATATTAACTATAGAAATTTAATTATCTTGCTAAACCTGTGTAATTAAATAATATCTTTCTTGTAAACAACAAAATAAAAATATTTGCAGAATATTCCATCGCGTCGCGTTCTGTGTTGCAAGGTATCATCGATATATGTACATTTTTATTAAAAAGTTGGCGCGGCGTTGAGTATCGCCACCCAACACGCAATGCCTCGATAAAGGCGGAAAGCGGGGACGGAGAAAGCAGAGACTAAGCAACGGAGTGTCTTAACAATAGGTTCCTGCCGTTTTCTCTGCCTGCTCTGCAATATGCGGGATTAAGCGTGAAGCTAAAAAAAAATTAATTAAACAAGTATGAATGTAAAGCATCTCCAGCAATTTCATTGATCGCGCAGGCCACTAGGTCAAGGGGATTAACGTAGGTTTCTGGTCTGGACTGTACTATGTATTTATTAAAATACTCTTTATTATATGATAATTACCATTATAAATATAAATATATATATATATATATATATATATATATATATATATATATATATATATATATATATATATATATATATATATATATATATATATATATATATATATATATATATATATATATATATATATATATATATATATTCCTTAGTTGCCTTATACATTTAAAATATAGGATTTTGTGGATTATATGTATTTACTTTAAAATGTTAATAGACGTAATATACTTTGTTAGACGTCAAAATTCAAGTGATTATAAGAATATTTAAATTACGCATAACATAGAAATATATTACACAATAATATATGATCTGGCAAACCTATGATGAAATATAAATATAAATTATACTTTATGACATTTTTCTACTCTTTAATAATTACATTATGTTGTATTTATGAATAATAATGAATATTGAACAAAATTACAAGAATATACTTCATTGAAAAAATTGTATGAATGCAACGCCCCGCCCGCAACTTCATTGATCGCATTGCATTAGGTCAAGGGCTAAGCAAAGCAAGCAAGCAAGCAAGCAAAGTTTGTGGCTTCAAGAAACTACAGATAAAAATTAAACACAGATACGAAAAGAGTAATAATTGGTATGCAGGAATTTTAATGAATTAGTACAATATTTAGTAATATATAAAATATTAGTAAATATTCTTGATGGGAAATAATAGCTGCGTGTGTATCTAAAAGGATATATAATAGTATATGTATATATATATATATATATATATATATATATATATATATATATATATATATATATATATATATGTGTGTATATATATATATATATATATATATATATATATATATATATATATATATATATATATATATATATATATATATATATATATATATATATATATATATATATATATATATATATATATATATATATATATGTGTATATATACACACACATACACATACATACATATATCCTGTTCCGAGCAAGGACTATGAACGCAGTGCGTACCACCGTTCCTTCATTGATCGCAACAGGTCACTAGGTCGAGGGGTGCTTTGTATAACATGAAGTATCCTAGTACTAACTACTTAGTAAACCCGCTTGTTATTGTCAAGAACATAAATTATATAATATAATTACTGTTTGAGCTTGCTATTTAATTTGAATTTTTAATTAAAGACTCGTATAAATCCTCTAAACACATGTCAAGGGGGTTATTGGGGGTTATTGATAAAACTTTTACTTGTTATACGCTATAAAATATACTCGATTCACTTTCATATAAACATTCCACTTCTTAATCTTGATCGCATCAGTATGTATGTAGAAGATTCTAGTTAGATACTGTCATTAATAGATACGTCATACATACACATACATATTGTTGAATGTTACATTAGTGAAAAAGTGCAATATTGAGTTTCTGGGATAATATTATCACAGTAAGCATTAGTATATTAAAATGTTAAAATTTAGTATTTTCTCAGTTGATTTATAGTTTAACATTTTAACTGGCTATTTTACTATTGCCTATAGTTGTGACAAACGTAAACCTGGGTTGAGAAAACAAATTATAGTTTGCATTTAAAAAAGGTTAACAGTTGATGTTCATAATCTTGTCAGACCATTGTACGCGTATATCCTCGACCTATGTCTGTTAACGTCATATGCATACAAATTAGAAATGAAAATCAAAAAATAATATATTCTGAAGTACTTGTTAGAACATGAAAGCATCAATCTTTCTTTAATACACGTTTTATAAAGCAGTCGGTATGAACTCAGCAGTTTTCCGTCACCGCGCGAAGGTTGCTTTATTTTTGGACGTGACGTCAGGGCTTTCCATGCATTAGGCAAGATGTGAGCACGTAATGGGCCTACATTTTAAAAACAGCTTTAGAACAATTATTAATGTATAGTAAATAGTGTATTTGAGTTAATGTGTAAGAGATAGTATAGAAATGAAATAAGTTCGGTTCAAATTAATTTGTTACAAAAATTGAAATTTGTAGAAAACGACGAATTAAAAACGATTAAACGAAACGAAATATGAGAATAAAGCGGGGACTGAGTAAGCAAGTACTAAGTAACGGAGTGTCTTAACACTAGGTTCGTATGTTCCTGCAGTTCCCTCTGCCTACCCTGCCATGTGCGGGATAAAGCGTGAAGCTATGAAAAAAAATATGAGATTGCGTTATAAAGTAGTAGGTAAAGCGAAGAGCATAGGCAAAGCGAAACCTTGAAGAATTTTCTCACGATCGCCCACAAACTAAGCTTGGATGTCTAGAGGAATTATAGAGGTTGTCTAGAGGAATTATAGAGGTTTGTTCTAATCTTGTTGAGAAAGTTCCAGAAGTGTTTACATTGTCGGCACATGTGGCGTTATTAGAGCCATAGTATGCTATTATTATGTACAAGAGCTTCCCGTATCGTGTCCTAGTAATGTAACGATTAATGTATTTGCTAACAGCTCGCCCCAGCTCCGTCTGATAGAGCACATTGAACACAATTAATCTGCTGTTCATTCTAGATATATTGTTATAATGTAATAAACAATATGAGATATGTCGGTGTTATTTCTTTATAATAAACATAAATTGTTTCTTTCATGTGTTCTGAGTCGACCTAGTCCATGAAATAAGCTATTTGGATATCTGCCCGCTGATATCATCTTAATGAAAATGAATAAATTTTTAAACTATTGGAAAGTTTAAAAAAAATTTAAACATAGTAAAACCTTTACAATGATATGTAAAATACAAAACCAATTATTTCTATTGAATTTGCCAAGCTTCACTTTAAATCCAACGAATATGGCCTCTAATGGCCCTTAAACTCTCCCCTCTATCAAGAAGGCATTCAAATATACCATAACTACGCCGCTATACGAGTATATGTGAGGCTATAAACATTGCAAATACATTTTCTGTGTTAGGCAATAAGACAGCGGTCGTGTTGGCAACAAACGCACACACCGGCGCCATGGCAGCGCACACAGCCGCAATGACCGGGTCAAATCCCATTCTCAGAGCTCCATTGATATTTCGCATCGCGGTTTCATTGATGAAACTACTTTACTGCAGCCGGCAGCCTTGTGTTTCACTTGAATGACATGTATTTTACGAAACTGTTGAATAATTACACGTCGATGAGTTTTTCTTAATGATTTCTTTATTCCATTGAAGAAAATAAACTGTTTTTTTTTAGTATTTCTGTTTGTAAATATTTTTGGTATATAATTAGAAACCAGTATTATAGACACTTTTTCGTAATTTATATTTTTTATATGTATTCCTCACATAGCAGGCTAGGCAGAGGTAAACTAGCATTAGGACACTCCGTTCTCCGCTCTCCAGCTTTCAGCACATCGCGTAGTAAGAAGTGAAACTCAACCTGCGCTTTGTCCTAGAATCGAACCCACAAATCGTCACGTTAAAGGCAGACGTTGTTCCTTTGCGCCACATTGGTCCTATTTAATACCTTTAGTATACAGTAAAATTTTATATATTTTATTTCCTTAAAAACTATTTCCTTAAAACTGAAAAGCAGCTCCGATGTATTCTATATCTAGACAAATCCAATTAATATAATACATCTTTATTTATATTTCTCAAACAATGACAGTTAATTGCACTAACACTTTATGAGCGGCACACGCCTTTATTCATGCGACACTCCCCTACTGAATGACGTCAGTACCTCGGGGCTGCATAGGGCGTCTCCCGGGTCACCCCAGCATTTGACCCAGTTCCATGCTTGCACAACCTGATCTATTTCCGGTGACGTCAGACCCCATTCAACCCCGGAAAGTTGAATCGATGCGCCAAAACTGGGTCGACCTGAATGGGTCCCGTGTACATTCATCTGATCTATTTTTAGATTAAAACTTATATGTATATTATATTTATAGAAGTTAAAATTGGGCTGCTTTACGAGAATATTTTATTTTATTGTATAATCATTCTCTCGATTATGTTATATTTAAGCAAATAGACAGCGATATTGAATTTTTTTTTTTTTTTTTTTTTTTTTTTTTTTTTAGCTTCACGCTTTATCCCGCACATGGCAGGGTAGGCAGAGGGAACTGCAGGAACCATAAGAACCTAGTGTTAAGACACTCCGTTACTGAATTTGTTGGATCTAAATTAGTTTTTACTGACGTACGACCTTAAGCATTATTTTGTATGTTGTTCTCTTAATTACCTTTTATTTATAGCCAAATGATGTGATTTGTTGCAGATATCACGTGCAAGCATCGATGCCTGCAAGGACTACTTCAGAGAAGACCTAATCAAGTCAGATTGGCAACTTATGGTTGAATTAAAGAAACTCTTCCAGATTCTTTAATAGTCTCTTGAGCTCGTCTACTTCTCGCCTGGTGCGGCTAAACGACTTCGTGCTCGACGTCTGTTACAACTTTATATGTGATTCTATGTCTCCTTTTTTTTATAAAACCACCTTGTAAGCAATTTTTGTGGTGCGAAGTTTTTTATAAAATTTCCCCGTCTGTTCCATCTAATCGATCCATCGTTGTATTATAGAATCCCGCCATCTAATTTAATACATATTACCTATATCGCTCTCCTATAGTTTTGCCAGGTACTGTCTATGATTTTTAAATATATTTAAATAAAATGATCGAAATCTTTAATAAATTCGTACAGTTGTACTAATTTTAATAGAACTAAGATTAAAAAACAGAAATATCATTTAATTTTTATTATGATATATGTCCTAAGTATTAAAGATCGTACCAATACTCCTGGCAAATGCAAAGTTGTAGTCACGTCCATTATTTTAAAATATTTAAATAGGCTACTTTTTATAATTTTCCTAAAGCGAAATAATCAACCATATACTCGCAAGTCAACATATGTACATAGTCCATTAGTGAATCTATTTATTGAGCGCGTTTCATTTTCAACCTTTTAGTATCTTTTACTGGTCTCGACATGAGAAGTAATTTACTTTGTTCACAACATTTATCGATGATATATAGAGATTTATATAGTAATATTCTTTGTAAATATGCGCATGATTTATTATTTACGATTGTATTTTTTTGTAAATAGAGCGTGACAAGAGAGGCTGCAATAAACAAACGATCTCTAACGTGAAATTTTTGTATGCAATTTATATTTAAAAATGATATAAACCTTGAAAAAATTTTAAAATTTCATTTCTAAACACGAATTTGATTTTTTTTTCTTTCTTTTTTGGCGCAAAGGTAGGTCAACGAATAGAGTCCACAATAAAGATACAGAAGGTTGTAATTTTTGTAGGTATTATCCCTTTTTGAAATGCTTGTATTATATAGATGGAATCGGACATATTCTTATATTGAAGAAATTTTAAATAAACTACTAAATACATATAGTTGTGTTTTATTTTCTATATTCTCTTGACCTTTTCAAAAAAATTATAATTTATAGTTAATAAAATATATATTTTAGTAACAAACATTGAAAAAGCTTGATAGCTTATAATTCAAGATTATAGCTTCATAATTCAAGATTAGTTAGTAAATTTATAAAAATATGTTTATTATATATATATATATATATATATATATATATATATATATATATATATATATATATATATATATATATATATATATATATATATATATATATATATATATATATATATATATATATATATATATATATATATATATATATATATATATATATATATATATATATATATATATATATAAAGAAAGTTATAAAACATTTTATAATTATATATAATTTATATTATAAAGGACATTGTTTTGCATTGTATAGATGCAGATAAAAATGTAAGTATATTAATATCGGAGTATTAAATGTTATTTTATAATACTACGCAGCATTAACAGTGACTATAGGTTAAAATAAACGATTTAAATGAATTTTTTTATACAATTTATAGTAGCAAAGTGGTTTTATTACATGGAACATAATTAATGTTTTTAGTTTATATTCATGGCAAAAGCAGCAGGATATATTTGCCTATAATAAAACATATTAACTATATAGTTAATATGTTATTTTATGTTTTATTTTACATTTTTGTATATGTTTAATTACATATACTTCATACTAATTTTATGCAAGCATTTATGTAGGTATGGCGGCTTGTTTGACTTAGTTTGTAAATCGATTTTTTGTCCGACCATAACTTCTACATTACACGTTATACGTAAGTGTACGAAATATTTATAATAGATGCTTCTTTTGACTATTTTGTTTTTATGAATTTTAATTTTGTTTCTAACTAAACAAAAAATATAGTACTTAATAAAAATTAGATTTGGTATGTAAGTAAACAAGTAAAATGTGCATATTTATATGAAATATAGAAAGCTGCTAGTTAAACACTCTATTTACTAATGCATTTTATTTGATTCCTTAAACAGGGTGATAGTTAATATAAGCAACAACCTTTGTTATATTTCACATATTCCCTCGTGATTGTGTGACAACTAAGAGAAAAATATATATATATCGTAGTAATTTTTGAAATAAAAACATCTATATACCGCTTATCATAGTGAACACTTAAGATATACAGAAGGTAGGGTATTTATAATAAAATTAAAATAAACACATTTACACCTTTTCCCTAATATATACTGGAAAGACGATATCTAGTGATAAAATATCCTGTCCCTTTTATTCACTTAACTTTCGAAAATTTGCATTTTTTATTTGCATTAATTATTTTTGAACATATCAGTTATAAAAATAAATAAATATTCACTTACTAACAAGAGTCATAGGACGACAAACAAATAAAAATCAATTTATTAATTCGCTCTTGCAAGTTATATAACTTTACAGAAACTTGTACGTTGTTTAACCCCGAACTATTAAAGAACCACTTATACCTTATAACTTAAAATCTTTTTTTCATAGCCTAGGATTTTTTAAATAAAGCCCGAATAAAGAAGAATAAAAATTGAGTAAATATTAAGAATTAGTAGCCAAAATCGCATTTTATGTCATGTCCTCATGGACGGCAAACACCAATCGTTATATTAAGTACCTAAAGTTTTTATTACATATGCCTTAGTTTGCGTATTTCCTTACATTGGCAATAGTACATCACGTAAAAAATACAAAGCTATTAACTCCAAACGATATGTTAGTTTTATTCACGTAATACTTCTTTTAAACGTCAACAATCGTTTTATGTTAATAATTATAAGTGTACGTATGTTACAGAAGGTTCTTACAAAGCTTCATGGAGAGCTTAAAAACAAATTAGGATTTTAAAAGCTCTAAAACTGTCTTTGAGTCTATAATAATAGATGAGCTATGTTACCTGAGTTGTTCTTAATTTTCATCTGCAATGGCCCCCGGAAGGCCAGTCCAAGTACTAATAGGAAGAACCAATGCAAAACAAGCTTGCCCGTTCATAGGGAGGAGCAAAAGTATGCGTAGGTAGAACGTTATTTCCTCATATCTTTTAAAAAGCTTTAACACTGTTTTCAGCTATTGATATCACAATAAATCTACAAATCAATGCTTATACTCACTAATTTACGATGTATCAATTATTATAATTTAAGAAAATGGTTAATCATGGTGGTTTTTAGTTGCAATTTCGTTGCATTTTAGTGAGTAACTATGGTAACTCGGTGTGCGTGGGCGGGGAGGTGGTGTTTTCAGGGTCTAGGTCACGCCCCGGTGCTAAGTGCGCAGGCGCGGGCAGCTGCCGGGAAGAAGCTTCAAAGCTCGTCAAAGCTTGCTGGTGGAAAGCCAGATCTCCGTCGGACATACTACATACATTATAAGTGCTTTTGTATTGAGTTGAGTGAGTGATAGTTATTAAAGTTTTGTGATCTGTGTTTTTGCTGTGGCGTATTTCTGTCCCATATAAGGTATTGTCTGTTAATATCTTTTTAATATAGACATATTGGTAAAAATAACATGCATAGAAATCCTGTTGTGTTACACATTTGTAATATATATATATATATATATATATATATATATATATATATATATATATATATATATATATATATATATATATATATATATATATATATATATATATATATATATATGTACTTGTGTTAGTTGTAGGAAATAAGTAATGCAATAAAATATTAAAATCAAAAATAACTTTTTGTACTACTTTACGGTCAATTTGTCTAATGTTGTATGTTGTCTTGTCTTTAATATATAATGTATAAATATGAAACATATACATACATTTAGAATATCAGGCCGAATTAATCTACGAAAGCAAAATTATTATTAGTTTTCAATTTAAAATGTTCCTGATTTATTTAAGATATGTTTTACAAATTATTAAGTATTTTACTTCATTATTTGTACAACATATCTTAAATAAATTAGAACTTAATAGGTACTTTTAGAAAAAATAATTTATTTATCACGTACAAAATTGAAAAGGGGAAAGGGGAGATGATAACAATTAACAAATCAATGTCATCGATACCAATAGATTTATTAAATTACTTATTTATACTTCTGGACCAAATCTCAGCAATTTCCTAATGACAAACTACTAACATACAGAAAAAAAATAATTACATAAATTTGCAGGAATTGTTAATTTCAGTGAAAAGCTTATAAATATTGTTATTATTATTAAAATAATATAAAAATTAATAAGCTTTTCGTTAGTAAAGAAACATCTCGATTTTGATTTATCAGAAATTTTGCCCCTCCAGCTTACTGTCTATAAGTTTTGACATAATCTGATGAAGTTAGGAAAGTGAAGATTCTACTTTTTTGTTGAATTCACTTCCGGTAAAAAAGTTAAGTTCATCATTCAAGAAACAATCTGATAGTATAAGTATTGAAGTTTCACTACAGTATAAAATAAATTAGAAACTTTTGACGTCTATCTATAGAATAATAAGATATAGATCTTATTATTCTTAGTTTTTTAGCCGAACTTGCCGATAATAAAAGACATGAAAAATACACAGATACACAATTCTCTAACTTATGATCTACTAATATCCTGTATGTAACTTCCAATTCCTCATCTTTAGTATGATGACTTCTCTTTGACGTCAACCGAATGTCTCAAGCCAGTAGTCATAGGACTAGCATGATTTATAAAGTCAATTTTTAACTAAATTTAATATATAAAATAAATTTGTTTTCATTTTACAGCACCAAGCTAGTTTATATATTAAATATTAACATACATTGATTGAAATTGTCAAGAGAATTTGCGTTTGTGTTGAATGTTTGTGACATAACTAAAGGATAGGTTGTGTAAGTACGATAATATTTAATTAGATTAAATTGTTGATACTAGAAATATTACATATAGTCCTATATTTTAGATAAGAATACGACATACATACATTTTTTTAAAACGAAATTATTACAGAGTACTTAAATTGGCTTAGATTTTATACTGATTCAACTATTTTATGTGCCTCGAACATCTTGATGACCAATTTATTTAAGGAGTAGATTAGTGTATTTATTAACATTTCATATTTTATTTATGAAAATTTAATTGTTAATAACTATCACTCTGCAAGTATCTAAATATCACATTTTCTAATGTGTCTTTAACTTATTACGAGAGTAATTACGTTGTACTCTACATTCACTTGTACGCTGTAATCTACGGCACACATCAACTAATAGGACTTATCCAACAAGGTCAATTCAGTGGTTTCCTGGCAGAAGAATTTCAGTTTTTCGGCCACGTGTCATTCATTCATGCGTACTAGTGAATGGGGGCCGGGCTCGGGCAGATAGTCCGCCGGCGATGAGGCGCGCGCACGCCGCGCTGCCTGCGCACCGCGAGTGAACCCGCAACGGCACGAACTTGCAAGCTTCTAACAGCAACACTATATATTGGTGCGTCTATTTATATTCCATACTTCAGCCTTGAATTTGTCTCATACATAGTCGACTTATCGAACATCTTACTAATTGGCCACTAAACGCCGAACTACGAGTGATCAATGCTGCTAAATGAATAAAATTTTACGTTTCTAGTTATATTATTTTCTTCGTGTAATTTATATTTATTAGACATAACATTGTCACACGTAGCAAACAGCTCGCAAAAAGTAATAACACGGTCGCAATAGATCGTTTTTATATTTACAGTTATATACGAAGAAAGACTATTGACAGGAAATTAAAGTTGTCAGTAGGGCCGACTCGGGTGCAGGCTAGCAGTAGCCGGGTCCCGTTGTTTTGTGACTTGTCTAGACTCGACACTGACACAGCCCGACACACCGACACTCCGCTTGTAGGAAGTACTCAATCCACAGTTATCGATATGAGAACAAGTCTTCACTGTACTACCTCGAACAAAGCGCGTGCCAAATACCATAAACAAAAAACCACTCCAGAATAATGTTATGTTGATAAGATAAGTTCCACAAAGGGCTACCAGAAACTTACCCATGTTTGGTAAGAATTATAACCATTATTTAGCCTAAAAGCCAATAGGAAAGTGCTTTTAAAATATTAAAACTGTTATCCATGTGGCGCCAGACAGTTTTTTCGATATGTTTAAACTTTAAAAGGTTAGGATTAAAATGTTTGTTTTCAATACAGATATACCTATACATTAAGCACACTGGAAGTCAGTGTGAATTTAGTAATATAAACTTTGTTATATAGCATGTAGCGCTGTTAATAGTCTTGTCAAGCGAAGCGAACGGATTCGCGGAATTTAAAATTTGTCGAATGACGGGAATGTGTATACAAGTATATACAAATATTTTAGTAATGTGTGTCGTAATTTGTAAATTTCCTTTTAAAATGAACACAAATTAAGAACCTTTACAAATAAAAATAGATCTATTATTTGACTGCCGATATGTTAAGGAATAAAAAATATCGTACAAGCTATAAAGCGATGAATGAATTCAGCAAGTTCGTTGGTGAGGTGACCGCTGCATGATAGCGGGTCGGCGAGGGCGTCGCGCGGGCGTCGGGCGGGAACGCGACCTCGCGAGATAAATCTATCAATGAAGTTGATAAGGGGACCGCGTGTCATACCACAGGAAGTGCCCTGACTCCGCTCGCACACTCCAGCAACTTTGATCTCTTTACTAAACTATTATTTTTTTAAATAATATAGTTAATACAAACACAATATTAAAATTAATTATTTGTGAAAATCTACCATAAAAAACTTTCCGCGCATATAATATTGATGAGAAAATATCACTTGACAATATCAAAATCTAATCATTTTTGTTTTATAACAAAATAAAATTAAAATATACTTATAGGTATAGGTATAAGTTCATCAGCTGCAAAATGAAATGGATTTTAATTGAAAAAATTAATACTGTGTGATAAGTAATAAATATTGTTTATTTAGAAGGTTTTAAGAGTACAACTTGGGAACTGTACGTCTTCTACACCACGTTATATCAGGGTGTGCCATTCAAACAGCTATGCTTAGACTGAATTGAGAGGGCGTAGTGTATTATAACTTGTGTCATTCAAACAGCAGTAAAGGACTTAGGCTTAGACTGAAATTAGAGAGCAAAGTGTACAGGCTACCTGCCCAGGAATAATAACTGGCTAAATCTACCGTACTCTGTGTGCCTAATTGTAAGTAAAATAAAAATCAAAATTATCCTTTTATAGTAATAATATCTCAGCGGTGACAGATAGCGAAAGAATAGTGGTCGTGTGTTGTTTTGCTTTTTATATTATGACCATTTTTAGCCCGCGACTTAGTCCACGTAACCATTTATTATTCTAAGCAGATCATTTCTTTTTATAATCCTTTGTATACTTTTGCGTCTAGATATAAGAAATTTTCCATAAAAATTAATCCGTCCAATTGTCTTTTTAGTTGAAAATTTGTTCATATTGTTTGAACAGATCACTTTAATTGCAATTCAAAACTTATATACCTATTTTCTTTTTTTTTTTAGCTTCACGCTTTATCCCGCACATGGCAGGGTAGGCAGAGGGAACTGCAGGGACCGTGGGAACTTAGTGTTAAGATACTCCGTTGCTTAGCCCCTGCTTCCCCGCTTTCCGCCGTTTTCGAGGCATTGCGTGTTGAGTGGCGGAACTCAACGCCGCGCTTTGCCTAGTTTACCAGAGCGAAAGAAATGGAAATAGAAAATCCATCTTTCCCGACTGGGGATTGAACCCAGAAACCGTCGTGTTACAGGCAGACGTTGCGCCTCTGCGCCACGACGGATACTTCTATTAGATATCCATATAAATTATATCTACTTCTAAAACTCTCAGGGGATTCCGTAGGGTTTTAGGAGTTGACCCTTTTTTAATTGTCCCTTCCTAAGTTTCACTTGTATCATGAAAAGAACCTGTGTAACAAATTTTAAGTTTCTACGTGTGCAGTAATTATGGCTTTGCGTCGATTTATAAGTCAGTCAGCCTTTCCATTTATATATCAATGCTAATTTCCATGATTAGGATATCTTATGAATTATGATGTATTGCACTTATAAAGTGAAAAGAAGGCACGAATACAAAAATTGTATGAATTGCAATGAATATTGTCACATTAAACACAGATTTTATAGGTCATAATATAAAACAATCTAAACGCTGTTTCTTGCGCATGTAATGCCACTTATACGAAAGATAAGTTCAAATTAACAGACAAGTAGATCGATATGTCGACACAAATCGTTATTAAGCTTTATAAATAGAAATATTACACTTCGTTGGTAAAAACTTTTCTAAGTTTGATAAATTTGATAATTTAAAATACTAGTGGGCGACTGGGTTATTAAAAATATTACTATACGCTGGTGCCCATAGTTATTTTTATTTTGATTTAACATTTGTATATTAAATTTAAATTTTGGTGTTACTACTTGAAATGAACTGTCTTAGTAGTTAGCTTCGGACTATCTCTTTTTGATTTTTATTAACTTGAAACAAATAAATTTATCCGTTTTTTAGCCACGAGCTATGGGCATACAAAACTGCACATCGTACATATCGTGCAACTGCATATCGTGTTAAGGTTTCACACCTTTGTGTTAAAAACCAATGTGACTATTATAAAATGCTATTATTCTTATAATTTTTATTTAAGTAATAGTAGATATATATGAATTTAATAGGTATAAAATGTCTGTTAGGCATAATACTGATATTTTAAATATATATAAAATATTTAAAGTCATATGCGTCAGTACATCTGACAGGTATGTACAGATTGATAAATCTTGACAGTTTGATAAAGGATTCATATTACGTTGTCTTTATACCTAGCTAGCTAATTATTTATTTGTACTTGTTATTTCTAGTTATCAGAGCCGGAAACCCTAGTTTGGCATCAGACCAATGTGTTTGCGAGGCGCATAAATGTTTATGTTATTATATGCAAATAAGGATGTACCGCTTTGTGTTGAGACTTTGCATTTGCGGTATCTCATACTTTTGCTCTTAATGTAATGTAAGTTTTTATTGTTTCTAACTTTTTAACAATCATAATCTTTTTCACCATTACTCACTTTTCATATTTTGTAGTCTGTGAAAAGGACTTTTATATGTATAAGTACCTACTATAGTAGTAGTTAATATCGGTGTAACTTAATAAATATGTATTTATATGATTTGATTTACTTGATTTCGAGTTCGTTTAATGATAATTAATGTTTCAAAGAGAAATAGGTAACTCTAATATTAGTGACAAGCTATTTTTGAAAATATATTAAATTTAAAGGCCCGCTTCCTCGCTTAAATAAACTGAATGTCGTTAATGACAATATTCTATAAATCACATTGTATTATATTTGTACATTATAAGATAATCTTTTGTCTAAAGTAAGCATAAGCTACTTGATATTACTTCCGCAGCCTACCAGTTAAAGTCTCGTCAAAGTCGAAGTAGGTGCTTCTGAGACTAGCTTGAACAAACAAACAAATATTTAGGACATAAATTGTAAAAAAATGTTATTTCTGCATATGCATCGTATATATTATCGTAACCACTTACTAACAGGCAGTCAAATCTTATTAATTTGTATAGGCCATTTTACCATATACGGCCATTTTAAGTAAGATTTGTTAATTGCATAATCTGTGCTTTCCTAATCTATTATATAAAAAAAATGTATAGTGATCCCACAGTCTACTAATTATAAACATCTGTCAAAAAGTAACCAATTTATACATTGAGTCTCGCTTTGACTATTATGTACACGTTTGGTAACAGGTAAATTGTGTTTTTCGTGACATTCATGTTAACACCAAAATTAAAATGCAGCGTAGGTTGCATAACCTACTTATGGCGACTGACGACGACGATATACCTAAACAAATCGTTATATTCAATTCAAAAATCCTCAAACTTTAATTGACCGGTAGGCGGCACGCGGACAACGAAGGACGTAATGCTTTTTATCGAAAATGACACCAATTAACATAATAAGGAGTTAAACATAAATCATATTTTATTGATATACACTTATTCAGTACTGAGTGTGGTCTTCTTACATTTTGTCAATTAAATAAATATGAATTAAGTAATCTAACACATAGACTAACATGTGTTTTTAATTATTTAGTAAATTTTAAACTTTACTGTACCTTATTTTGTAATATTATAAAATTGGAGAATGTATTCGATTGAATAACTAATTTTAAGAACCACTGTTTCTATATAATATTTATGTGATGGATAGTCTATTTACTGAGAAAAGCGAATAGCCTTAATAACATGTTATAATAATAGGCTATATTGCTATTTACATGTAGCTAAAGCTACCTCGGCTCATTACAACGTTGTCATACACAACTCTTAATTATTTCCATTTCACTACCGGGGATGAATTAACTTTTAAATACTGGTTAGTATTAAAAGTTTATAAGGTGGCTTGTTACATAGGCTATACGTGTGTATATCAGTATTGATAAAAGGATGTTCTTTAGAAAAATATTCTAATAACTTATAAACACTCGCGTTGACTCAGAACTGATACATTTCTACAGTACGACAGAGTATAGATCTGGATATTTGATAATGTTAGCTTAAGACCTTCACGCGATCTTGACAAAAATGGTCTTGACAGACCGACAGACAAATTTTCCTCTAAAGCACGAAAACCTAAAAATATTAATTTATGTATTTATTTAATTGTAACTTATCTTAAAATATATAAAGGCTTTATAACACGTGTATGTCATTTATACTATGTGGATACATAAACATATCTTATATATCACATTATAGTCATAAGAAAATATAAAGCTTTTATTTGTTTCATTTCTTTATATTTCAATTGTGTTGATATCAACATATAAGTGTATGCTGCTGATTCCAAGAACACGAGACTCTCAAAAGAGCTCATGCGCTCCAATTATGCAATATTATTCGTAAGTGTAATCTGGCGTAATTGAAATAATTTGAGGAAATCTAAATATCAATGGCAGGAAATTTAACTAATTGTCATGAAATATTTTTATAAATTATACAAGCGATTTCATCACGGCTTTGCTTGCCTGATGCAAGTCCTAGGACTTACTCCATTAAATTGTTGTAGTTAAACGTTTTTACATTTTTCTTTTTTCTCAAATCATTTATTAGCTTGTTTAATTATGAAAAATATTACATACATACATGAAAATTATCATTTTGTATATATATCAGCTCAGCTATTTCCGCGTAAATTTGGAAGCATTGGGAATTGTAGGTAACGTAGTCTATATATTACTCCACAACCTCCTCTATTTAGTAAAAGTAACATAAAAGTCGGTTTAGTCGTTCCAGAGATTAACCCGGAAAAATGTAGACTGAAATTACAAAAATTTTTAACTAAACGATCTTGAAAATGTAAACACAGACAGATAGACAAAATAAAAGTACAGAACATTTCTTGTTTTAGGAATGTCGTTCAAAACAGTCTTATACGTTAATACTTAAAAAATCTGCGTTCATAATAATTAGTAAAACATTTTTATTGAATTTCCAAATGTTATATCGGTTTTCTTTAGTTTTAATAGTTCGGTTTTATTTCTAATAAGGTGCACGCCATAACTGACGCTTGCATAATACGTTCCGCTTTCCACCTGCCCACGTGTGATGGTGGGCTAAGAATTTGGTACAGCTTTGCGAAACTAACACGTAGGCGATATTGCCTTTGGTTTTATTGTATTACTATCACGCATATTTATAATTATTATTAATTATGGGAACCTTTTGTTTGTGAAGTAATATACTAAAAGTTCAAATGTCTACTGTCTATGTTAATTAAGCGAATTGAAAAGCAATTAAAAAGTAATATGAGTTTTGATTTAGGCACATAAAAACCTTTTTATACTATTTATTTCTTTATTGTCATTTTTCCCATTTTTCAATACACTTTTTCGGCTTTTACCATTTTATAACATCCTAGTTAACACTAGATTCGTGGACTGTCGTGGCGCAGAGGCGTAGCGTCTGTCTGTAAACGCGAAGGTTTGTGGATTCCGATCCCGCTTGGGGTGGATGGATTTTTTATTACCCTTTCCTTCACTTTGTAAAATAAACAAAGCGAGGGGTTGAATTTTGCCACTCAACACACAATGCCTCGAAAAATGCGGAAAGCTGGGACGAAGCAACGGAGTGTTTTAACGCTAGTTTCCTATAGTTCCTGCAGCTCCCTCTCTGCCATGTGTGGGATGTTATCATGTAAAGGTTTCCTCAAGGGTGTATTACAAGTTATTTTTCATATATTGCATTAATCTAAAGAAATATTTTGAAAATTTAAATCGACAGTATTAATAAATGTACGAATATATCTGTGATCGTGGAGCTTGTGCAAGCTGTCAGGTGGGTGGCAAAGTTGTAGGAACCATTTAGTGCAAGTGTGGGACCGGCACAGCCTGTCGTGGGAGCGCCCCCGCTATATAAAATTATACCGCCTATTATTTTAGTATTGCCTACAAATCATCGCACTCACTGAACGATTACTTACAAACATACATCTAAGTTTATATTTATTTATGTATCTCTTTTATAATCTTAAAAAATATAAGGTGATATTTTTTTTTATTTTTTCATTATTCCTGTTAAAAAAGTCAAACCTTTTTACGTCACTATATTCATAATTCTATTAATTTCTTTTTGTTTTTCGTTTTAAAGCTTCGAATAGGTAACATTGACAGTTTCAGCTGGTTTAACTTACAAGATGTAATATACAAAAATATTATACGAAAAACATTTAAAAATAAATACATTACAAATGTCAAATAGCATTACTATATTGGTCTTCAACATCTATTTATTATTTTCATTCACTAGCCTTTATCCTGCGACTTTAATTGCGCGTATAACCGCGTGTAAAACCGCGTGTAAAACCGCGTGTTTAATTGAATATAATACGTTATATATATATATATATATATATATATATATATATATATATATATATATATATATATATATATATATATATATATATATATATATATATATATATATATATATATATATATATATATATATATATATATATATATATATATATATATATATATATATATATATATATATATTTATATATATATATATATATATATATATATATATATATATATATATATATATATATATATATATATATATATATATATATATATATATATATATATATATATATATATATATATATATATATATATATATATATATATATATATATATATATATATATATATATATATATATATATATATATATATATATATATATATATATATATATATATATCACATGGCACATTCTAAGTAACCCTTTTTCGATAAAAAGTGTTATTCGTATAAAAATAATTTTTGCACCAATAGTTCACGAAAATAGCGCGTTTATACGAAGCTTTGTTTATATAGAAGAAATATAGACGTACATATTTAAGTACTATACAAGGGCCACAATAAAATAATTTAATTATGTAGCTTCACACCTTATCCCGTTCATAGAAGGATAGGAAGAGGGAACCGCAAGAAGTGTTAAGACACTCCATTCCCCTTTTTGCTTTTATATTATATTTTCTTAAAGTTACACATATTTTCATATGTATGCATTACATATTTTAAGAGATCTGAATCGATAGAGTACCTGTTTTTAATATTGGGTGCTTTTTAGGTGATAGCATCAATTTCATGAACTAACTCGTTAGTCATTAATAAAAAAATTAAGTGAATTAGACTTCCGACAAAGCCACAAAAGCTTATATTGTTATCGTATGTTATTGTTAATAAATTATAATTTAATACAGTTTTTTGTAAAAAATTATGAAAATGAGTACAGCTTGTATTACGAACATATACGTCCTGTATATTAAGGATTTCGTAATAACAACTTTACAATGCAGAATCCTAATAACTTCTCTTTCTAGTTTTATTATTAATTTGTATAATGTACGAAATAAAAATAATTGTCCATTAAAAAATCTTCCATTTACTAGTTTAATACGACATAATGATTTCCTTCCTGATGATGATATAATGACATCACTTGGGGTTTACTTTCTGATTTTATGCTTAAACATAAAATGACTTAGCTTAAAACAACTGTTTAAAACTTAAATTTTAATTTTAGTTTATTTTCATAGACATATCTTTTACCATATATAAATATTACCTATAACAGTTTATATTGGAATAAGCAAATAAAATATCAACTACAAAAATTATGTAGGCACATACTAAAATCAATTAAGTGAAACAATCAACACCCTCGTATCAAATTAATCAAGTTTACCCAACGTAGTGACACCCCCGTATCGTAATCGAAAGGATTGTACCAATATTTCGGTGTGTCAGGCCGCGGGGTCATCGACCGCTTACTCGCAGTGCGTGCTATTTCCAGCGCGAGCGCACCCGACCGCTTCCGAGCTCGCACGAACGTTGTAAACAAACATGGCGGATCTGTCATTCACTAATTCATTCATCCACGATCATTGTTTGACAAATTGACACTAACTCATTATCTTCCAGAATACGATGTAGCCTTGGTTGGTTTTACTTGTTAACAATTTTGTTAGTTTACTTATACTGTAGCTTTTACGGATTAAAACACCGTTTAATTAATTAAATATGGTTTTTTTAATCTTACAGTATTTTTTATTTGCCCAAACATGAAAAAGTAACATTGTAACGCTTTATAATCTACATTGCATTGCAAATTAATCTTTAAAACTTTGATAAAAATACAAGACATTGACTAGATGTCTAAAATTAGAAATTAAATAAGTTTGCATTGAGAATAAAGTCACGGGCAAGGGCTATATTTAGAAAGCATATATTACGACTTCCTTTCTTCTAAAGCCTGGTATACACTTCGACATGTGCATCCTGAGTAACTACAATGAAAGTGCATTATAAAAATGCAATTAAATTCATATGCAGGAAAGAGTTTACCAGTACCAATTCGATTTATATCAATAATCATTTTTATAATTTTCGTGTTATAAAATATACAAGTAGAAACATAACGCTCCAAGTATTATGTATAATTTTCAAGCAAAAAATTAAAATTTTAAAAGTAGTAAAATGGTCATTAACATATCAGTTATAAATAAACAAAAATTTACAACAATTAAATAATATTTAAATTTTATTAACTAAGCTAACGTTACCGTAATTCAGTTTTTATAGTATACGTTACAAACAGTGATAACATTATTTTGATACCATTTTATCAAAAACTTATTTTTTTGTCGTCTGCGATAAGAATTTATATATATATTATAAAAAATTTTGGTTGTAACACAAATGTCTTGATTCACGGCAAATTTAGTAGACTGATAATAGCGTATGAAGGTACTCATTGTTTCTTCTCCGGCGATGAATAGGGCTTTTCATCTTAGTAGTGACTTTTACGATTTATACGAGACTACGATAAATGATATGGCTTGTATTTGCAAAATCACAACTTAATATTCCCATTACTTGTGTCTTATGTATAAATTAAAGTGCAAAATTTTGTTATGTGTGTTTAAATGTTTATTATATTAATATATCATGTTGAGGTAATATAAAATTATTTAAAAGTTAGTAAAGTTCACATTGAAATTTCTGCAGAGTAGATGGTGCTCAGTCGTGTAACCAAATTATAACATGAGTGAAAATTTGATAAAACAAAGTTATATAGTTCGGAATAATTTATATGTGTATTTATAACTACGCCAAAAATGTGTAGTTGTTAGATTTTTTATTATTTCTTATCTTATACCAATTTCATAATGTATAAAATAAAACATAAACCATCGAAACAGTGAAACGGTTTGCTAAATTTAAATAATCTTTTCTAGAATTGTAATGCTTCATAGAATTGTAATACTTCATATTAAGAAGAATAATAAAATAATAGACATAAAGAAGTAGAAGTAGATAAAGAAGTAAGAAAATATATATTAGGTTAACTTTTGAAAACAATGTATATTTTTAAATTCAACGACACCCCTACTCGTGTAGCATAATATAGCACATCTGTAGAACATATTCAAGCGTGCCTTTTGTTCCTACCCTGACCATGTGGCCCGCGGCGCGTTTAGTCGTCGCTTTTTCTAACAGTTTTTTTAGTTGGACAAAATTTAAAAACCATTCATGTGTGTGTCTATTCGAGTATCCGGTCAATAAAATAAAGGCTTATTTTACATGGTATGGAGCGGAAATTGTGTCGTTAGTTACATCATGTATGTAAAAAAATCTGAATTGTATGACAGCCAAGAGTGTCAGTATTTAAAAGCATAGTTTTTGTTTTTGAGTAAATGTTGAAGACATTTTATTTCTTTATGAATAAAATTATAAAATAAGCCTTTTTTTATATCAGAATAGTTATAAATAACGTGTGAGATAAATAAATAGGCTGATTTTTTTTATTTATGCAACAAAAATCTAAGTGTTGCGTTTAAGAATGTCACATATGCAGGCACGGTGGACGCGACGCTGCAGAGTGCAATGGCGGCGATGTCAAGCACGTGTCGCTGAAGAGCTGCCAACTCGCTACGACATTTCCTGTTTACCAAGTTGTGCCCGCGCTGTCTCACAGTACTAGGCCGCATATGAGACTATTAAGTCAAAAATGTGATACTATAATCAATTTAGTTCATGTACATATATATGTAATATTATTTTAAGTAATAAATTAATTTCAAATTGCACTTAATCAATTGCAAATAATACTTATTGCTTAAACGTTATTTATTTCTTAGAGTTCAGTTTTTTTATTAGTAGCGAAAGTTAAGGAGATATAAGATGTAGTCATATAATTATTAAAAGTAAAATGTTTAAAATGTCCGAAAGCGAAAGCTGTAGTTGCTACGATAATAATTTATTACATAAAATATTATCACAGTCAAAATATCAAAGTTATTTCAACATGAAGTAGGCAAATAACATATATAAGTATGTTATCACATCATAAAAATCCAAGGTAGCGTACGTCCTTAAAATGTCCCCGGTAACTTATTTGACTTTGCCCAACTCTCGTGGATTACATGAACACTTAAAAAAATCTATTTTTTCCAACACATTTCCGTTTGTTGAGTCCGCGAGTTCCGTGTAAGGCATGGCCTTGGGAAGTGTTGACCAACAGCGGGTACGTTCTTATTTGTTCTATCCATACAACCACTATGTGTACGAACTGTTAAAATAATTTAATTCTTGCTATTTGTAGGTTTAGTCATTGCATGCTCATTAAAAGAAATAAATATCAAAAATTTTTATTTGAAATTAAGCAATACAACATATATAGCTTAGTATAGTCTTATACTCAAATTTGTGATTTATACTAATAAAATAATAAACGATAATAGTTAAACTATTTAAATTTATTATAAATATAAAATAACAATATATAACAGTACAAAACTCTAAACAATTTCTTCATATTTAATGTTTTTTTGCAAACGAATAAATAGAGGTAAATAGAAGTTGCTACTTTGGGACTAGGCCTGACCAAACATATTTTTCTCATGTCGCTTATACATTGTCAACACGTTGTGCCACCTTATCTAACTAAGGGAGTTTGGTTACTTTAACTATATATTAAATTAACTTTAAAACAGTTTTTTAAAATAAGCCTTTTAAATTTTATTAAAAAAAATCACAATTTCAGTGTATTTATAAAGTCTGTATTATTTTTAGTTATTTTTTCATTCCAAAAGGACAGTGTAAACGCATTGGCTGTAGTTAGCGTCAAACCAAAACGTCTTGAATTGAAGCGAAAATAGTGTTTTAGGCAGAAATAACCGCTGCCTATTCTAGTGCAATATAGTGTGAAAATTACGTATATAAATTTCCGAACTCTATTTGATCATAAAACATTTTGCTTACCTAACATACGTAATAAGAATAAATAATACAAGATTAGTTCGTTTTTAATCAATAATATACCTACCTACGTATACACAACAATCCCCAACAACAAATAACATCGTCATACACAATTGTGTAGGTGCTAGTTGATATGACGGATGCTATTAGTAGCAAAGAAATTCCTGAAATATAAAATTAAGTTCAATTGCTTTGGTTTCTTGTGTTTAAATTATGAAAGTATCGATCTTGTTACGTAGCAATAGAGCTGTATGCATTACAGATTTGATGTAATATGCAAGATTTTAATAAAATAAATGAATGTGTACATCGCATTCTCTACAAGTCATGACTATTGATTCACTCAAATTTTTGGTCTGTGAATTGAGATCCACCAGCCAAGTCATAGAATATATGTGTATATATATATATATATATATATATATATATATATATATATATATATATATATATATATATATATATATATATATATATATATATATATTCTGGTTTAGATTTATTCATCACAATTCAATAGTACCTATGTACCTATAACAAAATAGAATGTTAAATTATTCAATTCGTTGAAGTGCAATATGATACTTTAGATAGTCTACATCAGCAGTAATCTGCTCGCTGTAAATTCTCAGATAGGCTTAACGGGGGACGCAATTACAATGATTAAAGCTAACTGGTTTCTAGCACACGTTGCTTACTGCCGGAGCCGCAATCAACAAATACGATGAAATTAATATAAGAACATTTGATAGGTAATTTTCGTAAAAATAAATAGAGTGTACACTCTACTTATTTTTAACACTTTTGAAATTTTGCCTTGCAAAAGTTTTAAATTTTCAAATTGTATTTTATTTTATAAAGTAGTCCGAAGCCAAATTTTATTTACTATAATATTTAAATAATGTATTCTAAAATGATATAGAATTAGGTAGCGCTTTTTTTACTTAAAAGCTCCGGGATAGGTTTAACCGACGACGCAATTATGATGATTAACGTGAACTGGTTTAAGCACAGTGATGGTCGACGAGTCCGTTACTAAGATAAAACAATGTACTGGTTTCTTTTGTAGATATCTAAAAAAATATATGTGGCACCTCGTCATATAATACGCTTAAAGTATTTCAACTTTGTAGAAAATCTGAAACATTACCTCTGTAAAATAATGGGATATCCAAATACACCGCTATGAGTAATCCTTACATAAAAGAAAACTAAAACTTTTGACTATTTTAAAGCCGGGACAATTAGTAAAGCGTTGCCTTTGACATGTTCAGTAAAGCTGAGTTGTTTAAATTATTTACGTCGGACAGCTAGGGGAATTAGGTAAACTGAGTGAAAACACGAGGGCGGTGTTTCAAAGGGATTCAAATATAGCTGGCGCCAGCTGCAGTGTCAGACTCCTGCACTAATCTCTGATCTCTGCGATAGCCAATTTGCCTCCACTTTTTTTAGCAGTACGAAAAGCAACAAGTTTTTATTCATAATTTAAATTGCTTCATTCATATTCTTTATTCGCCTCGCTTATCACAGTGCGTACATATTTACATTTACTGATTATTGCCTCTAAATATATTTTATAAGGGCATCAGGAACTAAATTCCAGAAAAACTATTATTATATATATATATCTGGTTTCTAAAAATATTCTGTTTAAAAACAAAGCTGCAAATTACAGATAGCCGTTACAAGCTTATGTTAAAATTAGCGGACTGATTTGATAGGCGAGAGCGAGTGACGGAAGTCGTCTCTAAAATAACAAGCTGCTCGCTAACCGTCCACTTCCACTACGTTGTGGGACACAACGTGATTCTCGACGATAAGTATACAATTTTAAATATCACGTTATTTACTTTTCATGTCCAAAAGTATGGAATATAAATACTTGCACACGCGCACATATGGGTACTTATGTGTTACAGGCAATAGCTGTTACACGGAGGCTTACAATTTTAGGAGAGTACAACTTGATTTCACAATTTTTACAGTGGTGTTTTAACCAAAATCTTTTATCCTTGGTCCTAATTTGGAAGCTTGTACAATGTTCACTATAATATTAGCTTAAACAAAGTTACAGTTACGCTTCTATATAAAAAAATATATGTTTATATGTATTGTAAATAGTAGTAAAATATTGCTTTTATATTTTTATACTTATTATGCAAAATGAAGTAATTGTTACTATACTTACCTTGTTACAATAAATTCTTCATTAAAATGAATTTAAGTTTTTCATGTTAAATGAAGATTGAACTGACTGACAAAATGGTTTTTATAATTTGATATAGTAAAAAAAACATATAAGCTGTAATAAAATAAATGATATAATCGACGAATTAACACATAACATATGAAAAGAATATGGAAAGCAACCCTTCGTCCAGGTCATATATTTATAATCTACAATGTAAAAGTTTTAACTGTTCTATATATAGAAATTTTTTATTATAATTGAATTTATATTCATATTTTAGATAAAAACAAACTTATTTTGAATATTATTTAAGAAAATGCTTTATTAATCTTATGTTAATTTCTTTTTTTTCGGTAGTTTAATTTTTACCTTGTTTATTATATAAACATACCTTGTTTTCTATACAAGATGTACACCGCTGGGTTACGCCAAATGACTTCAGGATTTTGGCGCAAAAAGGGAAAGACGCACACAACGCTAGGACACTAATTCTCATAGTCTCTAACATAATCCTGTATCTATATATTTACTTATTCAATAGTCAATCAATGTAAAAAAATTAAGCGCATTACTTTAAATCACTTTTGAACCAAATACCATTGAAAATTTTAATCCATGTGTACATTTAATTATAATATTTTAATAAAATGCATCGATATTCTTTCAGGGAGATCAAGATAACAATTAAGACTTTTAAATAATGTGTTTTTGTGAATAGTTTACTGTAGTTAAGCTTACTTGAGAATATCTAATTATATATTGAGATTGCTCAAATCACAATAGAAATTTTCAATTACTATTTAAATATTTTGATTACAATATATGATTATTTTTCCAAAAAAGCACATATAGCAGGTATCTAAAACACTTATAAAAAGAATATATAGAAATTAGTCAACGAGAACTTAGGTAATCATGCATTTGTCAACCTTCGTCATGATTTGTCCAGTTAAAAAACAAGCATTTAATGTTATAATTTACATTGGTAAAGATTAAGAATTATTTATCTGTAGAGTAATATTCTTGATGGTAGGCTGGTGGGCGTTGAGAATGTGGATATTTCGGGCTATTATCGCGTGCCCACGCCTCACTATTGGCAGAAAAATGTTATAAAAATACATCGTCGCAATTCACTCTTAACTTTGGGCATTGAAGCACTGCACCACCTAGTCATCTCCCTAAGTTTTTGCTATTATATACCTACACACTAGTGCTACACTAGACTTTATCAAAGATTTATTCGACTATTCATTCAACGTGCACAGTCCTCAGCAGTCGCAGGGTTTCCTTATCTCCAGCTTATCACTGTTATAAAGAGCGCAGAGACGTAATGGAAGATATGTGTTTCAAATCGTCGAGATCTCTCGCTCGTTTCCGGTGGTTGTTTACAAAAAATAATATATAGATATCTATATATAAACTCGTTGTCCAAAGCGAGAGACGTAAGCAGACGAACCGGCCGGCCGAGATACTTGGTGCGATTAAAAATCGTTACAACTTCCGTTCAGGTCGGAGTCTCGAAGCGGAGGCCCAGATGAAAAAGATAAATAAAAAAATAACATAAAGATCGATACGGCGGGACGGCGCTACCTGTTTTTTACCGAGGTTAGAGCTGGGGGCAACTGGACGCTGTGACGCGATGGCCAAATTACTTCTTACATATTTACATACGAGTGCAATCCTCCCGACTTAACTGCACGTGTGGCGAAATTCGCGATAAACGGTAATAAATTCGCTACCTCTAAATATATATATATATATATATATATATATATATATATATATATATATATATATATATATATATATATATATATATATATATATATATATATATATATATATATATATATATATATATATATATATATATATATATATATATATATATATATATATATATATGTACGTACAACATATAATTCGTACTACTTTTCCAAGAGTACTTCATTACTCGTTACAAGTCCATTTTAAATCGCTCTTAAGGCTTCGTATGTTTCTGATATCCGTACCTAAATAACAATTTATCGACCCTCCAGCTCTCAAATTTAAGTACAGGTAATTTTATACTGATTATTATCGGGCTATTATATACGGATTATTACGTGCCATCGAATGGGATATCGTAAACGTCATTACATATTATAATGCGCCCGTGTAAAAGACACTCGAAGAAACAAATTGATGACGCCATAAATACAGGGGGTATTTGAACGTTAAGATACGACACTTAAAAATAATACTATTGAGTCTAAAACGAAAGCTCACAAACTAATTGTCCGACGTGATGTATATTATGGACAATAAAATAAACAGGTTACACGTTTAATTGCGACCGACAACATCGATATTAAATCGATAGTCGACGAGAGCGGTGGAGATCGGCAATAATTTCACAAATGGTGCGCCACGATAATTAAGTGTTCGATCGTGGTGCCCGCTGCCCGCTCCGCTGGTCGGCCTGCCCGCCTGGCTGGGCCGAGGCGCGGAGAGCAGGCATATCAAGTCCGGTAACTATGCGGCGTAACTCCGGTAGCAGTGCAACAGGTCTGGCGGGGCGAGGGCGGGGGAGGAGGCGGGAGCGGGGGCTGGCGCGGGCTGCGGGACGACCAGTGCGCCGTCCGGTTTCGTTTGCGCGTGAGCAGTGTACGGCGTGCGCCTGTAGTGGTGTCTATCGAGTCGATCGATCAATGAGCTCGACATCGGCTCGGGCTGCTGCTTGCATGCGACTCATTGATTAACGCTATGAACGTGGAATTGTTTATTCATTCATGATGAATATTTTATTTCAAATGAACGTTTTTACTGTCCGCCACCTAGAGTTTGGCCTTTTTAAAGCGGATATACGATATTGTTCTCATACGTATGCTTCAATGTTTTCTTTTCACATCACTAGCTACTGTTGATTCTTCTTAGAGCTACTGCAGGTTACGATCGCATCGATTACTAGCGCATCCCGCTAGTCCTACACATAAACAGTATATAAAGAGATTATAATCTTCGCTTCGTTACAATGTAAACGTTTAAAAGAAATAAAATAAAAATTATAAATAGTTCTATTAAGCAAATTATGTTTACTTAAAATAATTAGACATTACATTACATTACAGTATTTTTACGAGCTGAAGAAAATGAAAAATTACGGTTTTATAATGATAATTACTACAAAAATTTTGTAATATATAAATAATTTATATATACTCAATAAACATTTTGCTTCCAGATGTATGCGAGTTCTCAGATGAAATGTAGGTGAGTACCTAGACGACCAGAGTTTGTTTGAACACAGTGCTAACTAATGGCACCAGGACTTTAAGCTAAGATCATATTGTTTTATAACATAAAATGTTCCTTTGTGTAAAATAACTAATATAAAAAATAGTGCTATTTCGTTTACAGATGAGATGTATTTTAAATTTTAATTTAGCATAAGCATAAACTAATCCAAAGTTAAAAAAAAGTCTTCCCTTTTATATCTCGGACTAAGTTGGTAGTCGTATAAACATATTTAATCAACGATTGTCTCATAACACACGTTAAGAATAATTTATTATCATCCATACACACTGTCATGAATACTTTATACATCTTTTAGTATTTAAAATAAAAAATCACATGAAATAAAAGTTCCTCAGTTTGTGTACTAACTAGTATAGTATTTAAATTATTATAATCCATTGTGAACAGTAAAAATTTGTTTTGAATTGTGTTTTTTTTTACTAGCGCTAAAAATTTTCCAATGAATTTCATATAAAATCGCGTAAAAAAAACAATAAGGTTTTCATACAGTGAAATAAAATGTATTTATATTTATTATAAAAATTGTATTTGTTAAAACTTTACGTTACTTCAAATTATGTTAGCATACAATGCGTCTTTATGAATGAATCTTCTCTCATTTATGTTAATTTTCCAGTTCAATTGTTGCAATAAATTTAGTGTAATACTTCCGTAAAGCAAGAGGGAATTCAATTAATTGAATAATAATGTCAATGTCAAACGTATTTATTTCATTCATGACCATATTATATTACGCAAATAGTCTATTAAACAGTTATTCTACAATCATATTTACCATTCACGTTACGCACTCGACTTTAGCTGATATTGATAACAAATTACCTATATAATATGAAATCATTCAAATATATATGCATATATACAAAGTACCAAATTAAGAAAAACAATAAAAACCGTTTTAAAATAATTTTTGTATCGTTTTTAAATTATTTCGTTTTGTAACGATTTAAAAAAGTAATCTTTAACATATTTCGAGTGGCATTATCGCATGCAATGTATTTCGTTATTGTATTTCTCCAGTGTTCCGTCAGCTTATACAAGCTCGTAGGCTTACCGCGTGAGGCTTTAGTTCGTGACTTGTGAGGCAACCGGGCAGGTGTGGGTTCGGAATTTGCGTGGCCGCGTGTGTCGCAGGCGCTGTGTGGGCGGCTTGTTCGCCCACGACGCCGCACCTAGCCGCAGAGCCGCCAAACTTCACGCACTATAGATACATAGATATTATAATACCAATTTATATGCGACTATATCTATTCGATTAGTACAAATATTTGTCTATAACTGACTTATATTGTTGTTAGATTTCGTAACAGATTTTTTACGCAAGTATTCATTAATCGATTTTGTTACAGTTTGCAATTAAAGTTCATGTTATTTATTGGTCTCTTATCGATTATTTACTTATTGACATAATTATATATTTTTTTCATTAAACGTTAATTGATTTGTTTATAATTGAAAACATTGATTACAAGTATTAATCAACAAACATTATCTTTTTTTAAATAAATAGAGATATTATTACGAAACCCCTAGAAGCATAAAATACATGAATTACTATTAACACTAATTTGTAGTTGTATTGCAAAACTTATATATCTCGACAAATATCCTGAAGTAGCTAGGATAATATGGGACCAAAAATATACTATGAAATGAGTAGCAATTAAGGAATTATATAGATAAATGCACTTAAAATATCAATATAAAACAGTACAATTTAAATAATTTACATATTTTTTCTCAGATAAGCTTATATCTAATTATCCACTAATACAATTCCCACGTAGTTCTAAATGGTGAGAACATTTACACAACGGACTTGACTCGAAAAGGTTCTGTAATGGCATGTTATATGCATTGGAAGAAACTGATTATATGATTGCTATCATGCACGATACCTACCGAATAAAGTAACGCTCAGTACACTGTTATTACGATTCAAGCAATTTGAACAGTAATATTGATGAAGCAGAAAAAATATTTGAGTTCACACATGAAAGGCGAGTGGTATATCGAATATGTGATCTATGGTGTGGCCATAGAGTATAATGTTAGTCCATGTTGCCATGGAAAGTGATGTCATTGGCCCGCCTGCCCGCTAGCGACTGTTCCACTGGCTGTCACAGCTACTTTTGCTTTTTGAGTGAACATTTTACATCCTGGACGCACACGTCATTCGCTTGGAATTTTCTAATCACTTCGAAATTAGATCCTATGGTGTTTTTTTATGTTTTCAGCTATAAAAGAAAGTAATAAAAATTGAAGCACCAATTTAAGTGTCTCGTACAATTTTTTTTAAGTATAACGTAAGTACTTTTGTATCAAATATTTTTATATAAAAAACGAAGAATTTGAAGTAACAGAAAGGAATAGAATATTATAAAAAATAATATATAATCATAGTTTGGAAAGACAGCAATAAAAATTTAGTTCCGCCTCATTGTAATACGATTTAAGTAAGTTTTGTTGCTACAACCTCACTAAATATTGAACAAAAGTCGTTTAACTGTAACCTCACGCGACTCGCGAGTGTGGGTCCGCATTTTTTAGAAGAAGCCTTTGTGTATTATGACTTTGTTAAATTTTTGCTGTAGTTTTAGGAAAACTGGTTTAACGTTACTTGATTACTTAAAATATACGTATTTACAAAAAAAATACTTGTTAAAAGCAAGAACTATATTAAGAAATTTAAGCAGTTACGCTTTTGAAACCGGAAAGCGGTTGCTACAACCGGCTACAGACCAACTAAAACATTTCGTTGATAGTGAATATAAATTGCAAATACGCCCTGCGGCGTCATGTGAGGGGCCTAGTGCCCAGTGCTGGCATCATTCGAGACGACAGCTAACAGCAGCGAGTCACTGTAGCAGCGGTGATTAAGGTTGCTTCCTGCGATGCTTGCCGGCCGCAGTCGCCGGTCTGCTCGTAATAGAGGCAGCGGACGGCCTCACGGAAGGTCGACCGCCTCTCGCCGCCCGCGCCCTCGCCCGCGCCTCTTGCACGCCCTCGCTCGACCGCTACGTGGAATTTTTGTAATTGCCTCCAATTAAAACGAGAAATTCATCTAGCGCCTTCCATCTTTGCATGACAGGCGCTATATTGATATTCGAGAGTCGAGAAGTTGGTTCACTGTAGTGTTTTATTACAAGAGTCACGTGAGCAAATATTCGCCACACACATCCGCCGCTAAATATCCACATGGGCATAGAAGGTCACCGTCGATGAGTGCGCGCCATGAATGGAGTGAATCGTGTGCGACAGCGTCCATTCAGCGAAGTCCTTCATTCTAGCTTTTGTTCTTACGTAATACTCGCTCATGCGCGAGTTATTATCACATTAAAATATATCACAGTGTCAATGCTAATACTTAATGAATGTGCTATTTAACAAAAAATATATATTTGAGTGTAATCCTGCAAAGCAGAACGTATTAGATCATATGGTTCCCTAATCAACATAAGTTGGATTTTACTAAAATAACTTTAGTTTTTACTATTATATCACATAAGCTGTTCGCTTAAACGTTTTAAATAATAATATGTATATTATATTACATATATATGAAGCGGGTAACGAGTTACATATATGTTTATTATTACATGAATATTTGTGATATTATATTATATTGCACAATTTGAATCGTATATCAGTACCAAACATTTAACTCGGGTCTTTAGCTATAGGATTGCTTCCATACAAATTGGATGAGCACTATGATAGTCATTTTAGACAAACAACTGGCATATGAACCGCTTATCGGCTCTCATACTCGCGAAAGATAATTCGTGTTCAAAACAATACTATTTATCACTGTTAAGTAACCAGACAACATATTTCGTAATATTGGTGCTCGTATAGATATAAATGGTAATAAATTATTCCCGCCTCCTAATTATATTTAAAAAGAAATACGAATAAAATGCGGCCGATAAGACTATTTGACTTTAGAAGGAAGTTCAAAGATAATAAAATATTTTGAGAAAACAATCGAAAGATAACACGCTTAGCGCCACATAAAACGTAGTACTTATAGCTATTATGAATTATGTGTTCAATGTTCTAAATTGTCCTCTTGTGGCTATTGCAATTTGTCATGCCTTAAGTAAATTTATAAGCATAATCTTTTAGCCTGTATATTAATTACATTTATATGTTAAAGTAATAATATACAGAAATATATAAATAAAAAATAAAATATATGTTTATGTTTATGTTTATGAGAGTAGAATATAAAATAATCATATATATTTTAACATATAATTTGACATGTGCATCATTTAAAGTTCAATTTTTCTATCTCTATAGCTATACAAAAGTCTTATAGCTTCGTATCGATAGTTGAGGCGGATGGAAAGCGCGGCGCTGGCGCAGGCTTCCGCTCGCGGGCGCACCGCCTCCAGAATAACAAATGAAACCTGATTTCTATCGAGGCCCACGTTCGTACTCGCTTTACAATCAAAACACTTTTTTTGGTTCTTATTTGAGTAGGCAACGCTCTATATTCAGTCACGGATATTGTAATTGTCATGAAATTTATTAAGTATAACCGGCCCACGCGAGCCTATATAAAATAAAATAACTACATTATAATACTTTTATGGAAAGTATTACATATAGAAACGTATACCTATATCATATAATATGATTCTTGCACATCACTATATGCATATTATGTATCCGTATTTTGTACCTATAGGTAGATTGGATTAGGTAGTGGGTACATTATGACGAAGTATATTTGTAGCAATGTGAAATTTTAGGTATAAATGAGAGTAAGACTATTTATGTAAAAAGTATCATTATCGTTAGGTTAATTAAAAAAAGGAAATCGTTTCTTACAATATGATTTGTGCGTTTCTCTAATTGTTTAGTTTCTTGGATATAACCTTCGAAATTCTATGAAGTCTTGGTTTCTCCAATACCTACTCAGGTATTGTATTATCACATTATTCTTATATAGTTCTAATGTTTATTCTAAATACTAATGTTGTAATAAACAGTAAATGTATATTTTACACTACAAATACACCTGAAGTGTATAATATGTTTAAACAATGTCCAATAAAGAAAAACGCTCACAAAATCTAGACACAAGGTGATTTTTAGTAGGTAAATGTAATATAATTAAAAGATTATTAAGTTTTAGTTCAAAGGAAAACGAGACCGTTAAATTAACAAAAAATCCGTACATTTTTTGTATGGTTCCGGATACGAAATTAGTAACAAAAAAACTTTAAATTTGCTAAGAGCACATGTCGATCTTTTTTTTTTTATTTGAAAAATAATGAATTTAAATTCTAAAAGGATACGTTAAATATATTTACGAAAAATATATAAAGAAATCATTTAGTTTTTACTTATTTTACAACATACAACATGTTAATGATGGAATGTTTTTCACTTACGTTATATAAAACACTAAATTAATTTGAATTTGAAATATCTTTAACGTAACTCAACAACTTTAAAAATTATTCAATTTGTAGATATAATGGCATTTCATTCAGGATTTGTTGAGATGTAATGAAAATTTAAGCGATTGTTATGTGGTTGTGCTTGCTTCTGGACAATAGAAAACGTTGCCTCAGGTAGACATTTTTTTATAATACAATTGTGAATATTGGTGTCCATTCACACTCGTCAAAGACACCAACCCAACCCAGAGGTTGCTCCCACATTCGGTAGATTTGGATACTGGAGAATAGTCTTCTATGATTTATTTTACTATGATTTGAGGAATTAAGGGCACATAGCAATATGTTACATATACAAAAATTGTATAAAATAATACTTTTATTTACCATATGTTAATAAGCTATCAAAAGTGTACTTTTTTCGTAAAGGAGCTTAAAATGACGACAACGTAACTCGTAAGGCGAAACGTTATCGCTCGTCCTTGACACAGAGACGCTGCGTGCACAACGCGCCTTATTGTCGTTGCAACCTTGCGGAAATGATGGACGCATGTACCTATGAGCTCAGCGATAATACGTCTCGTCCGGCGCCTCTCGGTGTTGTGCGTTGCATACGATGTTATCCAACGATCAGGATGGGTGACTTCACTGGTGAGACTCACTTAGGAATTAGACAATTCGCTGCTGGTAAGAGTAATGTGGGCGACGTGGCTTGACTCTCGCCGGCCGGAAACCTAATTCCCGGATGCGGCCGCGGGGATCTCACCGGAAACTCGATAAACGAGCACATCCGCCACCGTCGCGTCGCCCGCGCCGCAAAATTTGGCACCGCTCGCGGCCCGCTTCCGGCCCGCGCCCCCCGCGCCCCTCGCTCGCCCGCGAAAATAGCGGCCGACCGCTTCGTGTACGCGGTTCATTCAGTATGGCCGCCTTCCATTCATAAAAAGGCGAGGCGCGAGCGGGGGGCGCGGGGCGGGGGCGCCCGCTCCGCCGGCCCGCGCCCGCCCGACGCCAGTGCGGAATGTGCCAGCGAACGGAACGGTCGTTTCGTTGGAGCGTAGCGCCGACGCTCCCGGTTTTCCATTAAAATGTGTATAAGAATAAGTGCAGTGAATCCGCACGAGTTCGGAACGATCACGAGAATCGCCGTCGTCGAGATCAGGAGTAGAAATCAACGAAGAACTTCACCGAGGAAGTGAGTAGCGGCCATATTGCAGTGATAACCGCGCGGCGGGCGGACGAGAATCGAGGCCGGTGCGTGGGCCGCCCCCCGCCCGCGCCAGGTGCCGCTCGGGCCGCGCCGGTCTCGTCAGCCTTCCCGTGGATTTGAACGCCTTAGCCTGTAGTGATGTGAGCCCCTGGAGCCGAGCTGGAGCTCAGCGCCGTGCAGTGTGTGCTCTTGTGTCCTTGTGTGCGATGTGTGTAGAAGCGGCGTGCAGGACGTGACGCCCCGCGTGACGGACGTGGGCCGTCGCCTGTGACTCGTATAGCGAAAATATTAAACAAACATAGATGATGAAAAACGACGTCCTCATGCTGCGGCGCGCCCGGCGACCGGCGAGGCGGCTGGTACTGTCACACGTGTGCGACTCGCGCCGTCGCCACTGCCACCGTATTTAACGTCGTAGTGGGCATCCTCTCGATTAGCTAGCTAGAAATTCCTTTTTATAATACCGATTTGAACATCATTCGAACGATTAAAATGATTACGACTATGATTCGAAAACGAGAGAAAAGTAACTAAATGTAAATGTTATTATTGAACCTTAATATAAAATAGTCGCTCATAGCTACCTGGTATTTTACAAAATTAACCCCATAAGCGGTCAGTTAGATTATTCCGTTTAAAATTGTAAGATATATCTCGATACGAATGTCGTTCTCAATTATTATAGCAACAGTAAAACGAATTTCGACTACATTTGATAACTGAACGCAGATAAGAAAGAATTGAAACGAATTGTAAACAATACACACCGCATATCTTTTAACAAACCTAACGACGCTAGTCGCACTTAGACTTACTACTACTTACTACTTAGAGCATTCCTAGACTTACTATATATAATTTCTAATTAAATCTTACGAACTCATAGTAGATATCTAAATATATTAATCATTTTAAAAAAAACCTTTAAATTCTGGCAATTTAATTCTATTTAAGAACACAAAAACTATATGTCACGAGTAAATTAATATACACTAGAGAATTTCTCAAATTAATATTCATACAATGTAGCATTAATGGCCACGCTTATGTTATTTTCATCTGAATACTAATTTTTCTTACTGATAACGTATATGTTTACAACATAACGTATTATTTAACGCGATATAAATAAGCTGATTCTTTAAAAGCTTAATGACAGCTATTTTTATGACATTACGGCCTTCTAAAGTGGTACTGTACAGAAAAATTTCTATCTAAAAGTCATATAATTGAGATTTTTCAATATAATTAGACTATTGTGATATTATAAATAACAATTAATGAATAGGAAAATTTAAAAATGACATATAACAAGACAATAATTAAATAGTAAAATATAAAAAATAATTAAATTTTATTTATTTATATAGAAATACCAATTTTATCTATATTTCTTATATAAGGTTTATAAGCTGTCGCTTCGCAGAATGAGAGCGTCTGATTGTGAACACAATCGTTGCCGGTTCGATAGCCATTCCGGGGTAATGGTTATATTTTAATTATTTTTATTTTATTTCCTGATAGGTTAACAGTAGGTTCTGCCACGACAAGTGAAAAAATACATTTTCTAAAATTATTTTTTATTTTTTAAAGTAGGAAACACTTTAAACGAGTTAAAGATATATATTAAGGCAACATTATAACATATAGTATCAGCCTAAAGATGACACTGCTATCTGAGATAGGCGGACACTTATGGAAGCCAGATGCCTCACATAGTTTACAAATATGCAAATACTCTAAATGAATAATTAAACCGCTGTTATTTTAATCAACTATCTGATAATAATCTCATTCCTACATTAGTAGTTTCCTATATTAGTAGTCGAAAGATGTCAACAGAATTATTTATGTTACTTTCCCATAAATAAAGTTTAACGGGAATTTTTAAAGACGCCATCAATTAATGACGAAAAAAATATCCAACGTAGGTACGTTAAATATAGTTTGTTTATTTATCGCTATATATCTTTTACATAATAAAACTATATATAGAATTCCTTAACAGTGGTGTTAAATAAATTGACAACTTTCATACTTAAAAATTTATAGACTTAATCTGAAAAAGATCCTTTGATATTTTAAAAACATCAATCAAAAATAAATATATACAAGACGTAAAATATACATATGTTTAATAGTACTAATAAGATTACATTTTGCTTCTATTAGAGTTAGAAATCCGAATAATAAAACTATAAGAAATTAAATAAAATAGGTATACAGTATTCACGTATTTCAATACATCGTCATTTTTTTAAAACTTATGAATAACTTGATTCTATAGTTACTAAATTATAAATATAATATACGCCAGGTAATAAATTAGCATTATAGTCAGTTTTGAATTAAAATGCATTATAATTTGTAATGGGTACGATCGTAAAGCCGAGATCCGAGATCGATTGAGGATAGTAATACCAGTAATAATCTTCTAATAAGTATTAACAAGAACGCTTTATAAAAAACTAATAGCTATTTAAATGTATCCAGTAGCTACAACTTATAATAGTAAATGTAATGGAACAAAATCTATCAATAAACATAACGGTGCTCGTGTGGAGATTATGTTCATAGCGTGTGATATAATACGTGTGAAGTGTGAAGCTTGCGCGTGTAGTGTAGTCATTGTTGTATGTAATTCGTTTTGCTTTGTCTTATTCGAAACTTTTGTACATATTTGATCTTTATTATGATATAAAATTCTAAGTTAAGCTTTAACGCCGGAAATATGTGAGGTACCTTGGCAAAGCTAATAAGACAAATGTTTATGTGTTCAGCAACTAACTGTATGGATACATTTTTGTATTGTTTAGGAAAGTATATGAACACTTAATTTTAAATGCGTTATTATAAATTGTATTATTGCTGTGTTGTTGACAACGTTAATAATTCCATGTCTATATAATTATAGTTTCTTAAAATAAATCTCGGTGGTTTTAAGCCAAACAAAATTCTAACAGATTTTCTTGAAATTTGGTATTCATAAGGGGTTATTTATTGTACCTCTATTAAGTAGAACCGTGGTCACTTAGAATGTCTAACTTACATTTTATGCTACCACAATACGGGCGGGATGAAGCTACACTTATCATCAGTTGAATCGTCGTGTCACGAAACCTGAAAATAAATAATCGACATACATATGTCATATACACATCGCTTGCACGCCGTGCACACATGTGCATTGTACTCCCAACGATACGACCAAAAAATGTTTCGATAGATGTAATTTGCACAGGCGTCTACTTAATTAAGCTGTAAAATGTTTTTTATAAAATATTATTTCACTTAAATATTTATTACCTATATTCAATTAAAATATTTCTCTCGTTTTTAATATTTAATATAAAAATGTGTAACTAAAACGAAACGTTCTCTTAACAAGTGCAAATGAAAATAAAATTGTCAATATATTTAAATAAAATGTTTAGGAATTATTGTAACATGTCATTTTTTTTCTGTTCATCAGCACATAATATTAAAGATATTATATTTTTTCTCAGGTGGGGACGATGAGGGAACAGGAAGGCGACGGCCCAGAGAGCCGTTAGCCGGACTCGATGGACGAGTATGGCGGGCCGGCGGCGCCGCCCCGCCCGCCCAAGCCGACAGTTCGCGTGCACCGCGCGGGCTCGGGCGCGGCAGGCGCGGGCAGCGGCGCGAGCGCGGGCGGGGGCGCGCGCCCGCCGGCCGTGTCGCTGCTGCGCCCGCGCCCCGACGCCGAGCGCGAGCGTAACGCGTACGTGGAGGCGCCGCGCCGAGCGCCGCCCGCGCCGCACCGCCACGCCGCGCACCCCGCGGCGCAGCCGCTCAAGCCGGTGACGGCGCAGCCCGGCGCGGCGGACAAGCGGCGCGCCGCGGGCGGGGCGGCGCCCGCGCGTGATTCTATAGTATGCGCGGCGTGCGGGCGCTGCCGCTGCGAGCAGTGCGCGCGGCCGCGGCCGCTGCCGTCACGCTGGCTGTGCGGCTCGTGCCTGTGCAGCGCGGAGGCGTGCGTGGACTACGCGTCGTGTATGTGCTGCGCCAAGGCGCTGTTCTACCACTGCGGGGGCGGCGAGGAGGAGGCGGGCTCGCCGTGCGCGTGCGGGCCGCGGCTGGCGTGCGTGGCGGCGCTGGCGGTGCCGCTGCCGTGCCTGTGGCTGTACTGGCCGCTGCGCGCGTGCGCGGCGGCGGGCGCGGCCGCGTATGCGCGCTGCCGCCGCGCGGGCTGCCGCTGCCCGGGGCCGCCGCCGCTCTCCAGTATTATCTAGTCGCCGCGTCGCCCGCGTTGTACAAATATTTATTGGCGAGCGGGGAGTCGAGGACTCGTGGTGCAGTGTGTGGGCGGCGCGGGGCCGCGGACGAGAGCCCCGCGCGCGCCGAGTGATCGTTTCTGTAAATATAGTCGTATAGTGTGAATGTACGTGAACGTGTCGCCCGAACGCCGAAAGTCTCAAATTTTTCTTGAGACCGTAACGTGTCATAAGAAAACGATAAAATTAGTATTTTGGATTCCACACAAATCCAGACAAGATTAAGAATGAGATATAAAACATACTAATTAAGATGTAGATAATTTACCATTTATTTATTAACTGAATTTGTATTTATTTGTAAATAAAACGACAACATTATATTATAAATACGAATGTTTACTACAATTTTTGTTTTCTTTTTTGTTAAACTTACCTGATTTTTACAATATGTGGCCTTATTTAAACACTTTTTGGAATGATTATTGTTTAGGACTATCTTTGTAAAGCTAGTGTGTACAGTACTACTATGACAAAATTAATTATAAAACTGAGCTTTCATTAAAAATGTAAAGATAGTCAAAGCTATGTAAAATATTGTATAATGTAAAATGTATAAGGCTTATTAACTAGTGACGTCCAAAACCTAAAAGATGTTTCCTATATGAAATTCAATAATAAAAATATATAATTGAATTACAATCATAATTCTTTTTATGTGTTTATTTAAATAAAATTTCTAAATTTTGCCACCGACCATACTACAGAATAGTTAGCAAAGTCACGTTGTGAAATATTTAACTAACTTGAGTATAAATAGAGATTCGTTTACAAGTTGGCAGGAAGTGAGGCGCGCCGCTTCCTCCTATCTCACTCTTCCTTCCTTCGGAACATGTTTATTTCGTTCCTGGAATACAATCTGAAAATATACATTCAGATTTATGTTGTGTTTTACAATTTACCCAATAAGTGAATATAATATGTAGAAATATAAATTTATAATTGGTATTATATTATATAAAGAATTTAATCTTTGACACTTATAAAACTAATTCATTGTAGTTACATTGCAAAAAGCAACATTCAAATTACTTCATTGTTTCTCACTGCTGCGGTGCTGTGTTGTTTACTTTCATAAATATCTAATATAATATTGAATTCTGAACAAACCCTAATTAATAGTAGGTAAGTAGGTATATTACAATTTACAAATAGCTACTAGTATTTACTACACTTGAGAACGTACTTGGCTAGACCGTTTAAATTGGAACAGCAGATGTCGACAAGCCGCCGACAGCATTTGATGGGCGGATGAGCTCTGGCATGGGATAAAAGGAAACTTGCTATATTAGGACATTAAGACGAGTAGTAAACAAAAAAACGTACCATATGCCCGAAATAGATCATCAATATGCGGCTCTATTCTTTATTTTTTGTTATGCTGTACCGTGTTTTGCATTTTATTTGTATGTATTTGTTAAGTAAAGTTTTACTCGGCAACGTATTTGACATGCAGAGGGAAGTGCGTGAGATGTGTCATACTTAACCCCACAATGTACGGTCGGTACCACGAAATTGCTCTCGATATATTTAGGATCCGCCGTAGAGCGCGACATTCGTATATTTATTTGCAGCGTGCGTAAGCGCACCACATCGAGAATGTTAATGTTGGTTATTTGCAAGTGTACAGGATCCTCGCGTCCGAGTAGTCGCACCACGACAGTTCTGTTTACTCAAATGTGTCTAGCTGATGTATTACAATAGATAAACCTGTTTGCCTCTACTGAATTCATGTTTTGCATTAAGAAAAAATAATCTCCTGTATAAAATATGACGGCCCCGCAGATCTTTTGACCTATGCTTCATGGAAGATGGATTATTCGTGTCATTGTGTGGCTGATTCGAGATTTGTGAGAACTGTGAGAGATGGAGGTGCGTCGTGGCGCTAGTATTCGTAAACACGTTATTTCACTGTCAAATCTTGCTATTTATCGATCGCATTCCTTGACCTTTGCCCCGAGATGCATGATGCAGTGGCACTCTGATTGTTCGATACTCCGTGAATAATGCCCCACTCTGTCTTATTGCGAGAACAAGGGGAGATAACCGCCTTTTTACTTTTATAGAGTACTTACGTAATAATATATTATCAGTCCACGAACACCAGACGAACCATTATTATAAAATATGCGGTAACATGGGAAATACTCGTGATATTGAATCGTAATCGATAAGTACTTACGTATAATACATTTTGTAAACATTTATTTACGCAGCATATAACCTATAGTTTTAACTTAGATATTTAAAGGGATTAAATATACCTTTGAACAGTATATGAATATAATTATACCAATACAGTAAAAAATGTTTTATAGCTACTAAAAGTTCAAGACTTGCGATATTTTGATAAATAAATGTTCTATTAATAAAGTGGACATTATCAACCGCCGCTTCAGTCACGTAGTCAGCGGGTCTGCGAAACACTCTAGCCACTAACACGTAGTGTTTTAATAATTTACTTGATGATCTTCCAGCTTAAAGTATTTTTTTGTTATTTTTACTAATTTTCCAAAACAAAATTAGAAATATTATGTAGAAAATTTACTTCAAATGAATATAAGGAGATGGGAAATTTAATTTTGACATATTTTTTGTATACTAGTATAATACATCTAAAATTTGTATATGAATACTTTTTTCTCATATTACTAACAACTAAAAAGTGAAGATCTGTCTCAAGCTGCAGTAGTTTTTGGCTGTAGCTGGTGCCCATCATCTGCATTATAGGCGCTGGCGATAAGACGGGTCATCGCACAGGAAGCGGCTCTTCAAACGAGCTCCCGATGTGGTGATAACGAGTTGAGCAACCGCCGCGCCTGTACTCATTCCGTTGCTAACCTATCTCAAGATCGAAATTAAACAATTAGACCGCTGGCCACGCCTAAACATGCGTAATCTATTACTCTGTAAGTTGATCTTAATAGGGACAATAGACTTGGAGTAACGCGAATTCGAAACACCTGCCAGAGTCAAATAAGAGTTCAATTGTATTTTGTTGCTTCACCAATCATAAAAAAACTAGATAAAAAATAAAAATGACACCATAATCGTTTAGTAACCTTGACCATTGACCTGACGAACCATCTCTAAGAAATATCCGCAGATTAAACTTGAGGTGTCAGTTTTATGACTGTTGATTAAGTAAATTGACGAGGCATAAGTTGACACATTATTGTAGATAACAATTTGCTACTGCGAATGATTCATACGTGTAGTTTTGTCGTACATCTAAAACTCAAGTGTCTGTAGTGAGAGTCGCCGGTGTCGCCGGGTGTGTAGTTAGCGGCGGTAGAGTTTTGTCAGCTTATTCGTTCCCCGTTTAAGATTCCTGACGTCAACCGGCCACATAAACAGTGTCCGCTCAACGAAACCATAAATCGATTCATTCATACGACGTTTCGCTTCATCAATCAATCGTCTATAAATAAAAGATGAAAACGCGGCACGGGTGAGGCGGCTTCCACTTGGAATTCTGACGTCAGTTACAATGGATATCATTTTTTTATTCTACTTTAAATATTCTAAAGAAAAATTACATTATATAGAATTCATAAATAAGAAACAAGTTTCTTGCCTATAGACGGCAAGTGCAACTTGAAATTTATCCAGTAGTCTTTTTTGTTCTCCTTTCGTAGTACCGATAAATCTAGCTCGATATCCTGGCAAGTTGAATTCGAATGAGTTAGTCTAAGTTAAATTTATCGAATGCAGGTTCTGCACATAAAATTCGTTCCAAATATATCGAAATTTGTATCTTTTTTACAGAAAAATACTGATGTATATTTAAATTTCATGTATATTTTAATTGATTTGTAAGTAATTGATAGTAATATTTACTATAAAGCCTGTCGACTTCAACGCTTTCGGTACATATATAGTCTCAAATATATATATATATATATATATATATATATATATATATATATATATATATATATATATATATATATATATATATATATATATATATATATATATATATATATATATATATATATATATATATATATATATATATAATGGATTTCTTTTGCAAACAATGTAGTACAATACTGATAACATTCAGATTCTCGTACAACCCAGACAGCTTTACGTTTGACACCATTAGCTTTAGAGAGATAGTCAATATATTTGTGTCAATCTGACTGTCGAAAAGTTTATCTAAGCTGCGTATCAATACAAATTGGCGACGTAGAAAACTACGGTCATTGGTCGTGAGTCGGGAGATAAAAATATGTCCTCATTGTCGGCCTACGCGACGTCGTAGGTGTACGTCCTCAACTCGCCTACCCATTCATTACTTGTTTTGCTCTCTCGCTAATCTATACTAATATAGTAAATAAGAAAAAGCAGACGACAGCTTGAAACCAGTAGTTGATTGTACTTGTGATAATTTTGGATTCAAATATCACTTATAGGAATGGTTTTCAATGTTTTAATTTCCTAGTCACGAAAAAAATATACGAAGAGAACCTAATTTATTTATAATTTCTTTTTCACTAAGTTATAAATCTTGAGCAGCGTCGTCTTAGTCCAAACTTATTATAAATATGTCACAAGGGATATAAGACGGCAGCAGACGACGTTTAAAGCAAATAACTTATGACCATAAGTAACTTAAAATTCTACTTGAATATTATGTACTGTATTATAGAGTGTACATTATGTTGAGTGTTGTCAAAACTGCTGTTTAAAATTTTAACTTATTATATGTAAGCTGCTTCATACGTTTGCTTAATACAAAAGTAAGGCTGAAAAGAGTGTTAACATTCACTCAAGACCAATTGTCGCGACAATTAACGAAAAAATTACTACAAAATTAAATTCATCTATCAGCTCTTAATTACTAACATCACCATTTATCGTCATCACACAAATTTATTTGTACAGTTGTCATAACTCCACATTTTAATATTCTTAAAGGCAACGTAATATATAGAAAGGTCTTTTAACATAACATTATTAACTTGTTTTCAAATAACACTAGATACCTTCATCTTTAAATAGTGTTAAAGGAAAATTGCAACCAATAAATTATGCCTGAGTAGCAGCATAGAGTTCATATTGTATTTATCATCATAATTAACGGCTTGCCCACTACGGGTTGAAGTTAGTACTAGTACGTGGGCCGATATTGAGTGCGCAAGCTTGCAGTACTTACGACAAGACAAGCCAAAGTTTTTTCACCTTGTCGCTTAAAAATACTTCGTTGTCAGCAGTCCACCCAAATTCAAAATTAATTAATAAAATATATTAAAAAGTTATAATACTTCGTACAAAAATCAAATGTTATCTAGCTTAAATTTTGCTAAATGAACCTACTATACGCTTGACTTGAATTGATTTGAAAATGAACGCCGCGCTTTGCCTAGTTTCCAGAGTGAAGAAAATGGAAGTAGAAAAATCCATCTTTCCCTAGTGGGAATCGAACTCTAAAACGTGGCCTCTGCGCCACGACGGTCCTCTTTAATTTAATTAAGTGTATTAATAGAATATATATATAAATCAACACTGAATATATATTAAATTACACATGAATAAATGGTATGAACCCAATCAATTTTACGAAACCCAAGGATATACTTATCTACTTAACATCATTATGTTCCAGCCAAACTACTACTTACCTAATGTAAGGAAACAATCGACGATTGTCTTTACAGAAACAGACGAGGCTCCTTTTACATGTAGGTAAAGGTGACTAAGATATACATACAAAGTTAAAAGGAAAATAATTTTATGATATTCTATTAAGTGTAAGTTGCATATTAACCACATTTGTGGGATTGTGTGTAGTGTAGTGTTGCGGTGTCGTGTGGCGCGACAGGAAGAGCTCACGTTGCGGCACCGATAATGGTAACAGAATTCAACTTTTTACACGTTTTATATATCAATGGATTTCATATTTAATATTTATATTTTATTTAATTTTGATTTGTATATCGAGGTTAATATCGTAATATCGGTGTAGTAGTTCAAACAAAACTTACGAAATCAATCGTTTCTCTGATGTGAAGTCTATCTTTATTTGTTATTTTGTCTTATATTAAGAGAACTTATTGTGTATATAATACTCCACTCCAATAATATCGTTCATGTACGTAATAACGTTATTTTAATGTAACCTGGAATGGAGATAGAGTATCATTTATTTTAGAGACAGGAACACTAAATGCATATGATACCATAAATACCTGGTTAAATTATAATAAATGAAGAAATATCTTTTTGTTGTATGTGCTAATTGTTATTTACCTTTACAGTGTTACAGTACATACAGTAGGGCAGACAAAAGAAACCTAGTATTAAGGCACTTCGTTCCCAGTATTTCGGCACTGAATTTTTAAAAATATATTATATTTTTTAAATACTGAGTGCCGAAATTTTTTAAATACTGAGTGTCTTACCATACCGAATGAATGAAAATAATTCATAATCCGAGTGGGAATCGAACTCATAACCGTCTTATTTATATATTCATACTAAATATAAAAGTTTTGTACAAAAACTTGTATAAAGTAGCGAGCAAATGAATACTTAAGCCTAAAATAATATTCAGTGAATTTGAAGTATTAAAATAAAAACAACGTGCTGACTCCCGGTGAGTTCTTCAGAAAGCGGAAGCGTGTTTAAAATGTGATATGTTTATGCCTAATAAAATGTAGTCGAATTACAGGAAATACTTCACGACTAAAAATAAAAAGCATTTGTTTGTGATTTGACAACCGGATCCATGATTTTATTTGGGATTATAAGACGGTCTCGTATTGGCTTCAACCGCATTTTTCTGACCAAAACGATAACAGTTTGCTCTCTGTATAAAATGTTTTGATTTATGTTGATTTTGTTGAACTTAGTTTTAAAAAAAGTTTTGTAGAAATTATTTTTTTAGTATTATTATTTCCCATAAACTAAGTACATGGTCCATTCATTTGTTAGGTAATATATTCTTTTTTATTTGGTGCACTACAAATTTATATATTTATTATTATCAAAAAATGAAGTTTTTTTTTTAAATGCAACTTTAAGAAATAGTTAAACCATTTTGACACTCAATTATTATAATCAATGAGCTTACTTGTTTTTCTTATTTCTAATGAATTACCTCAACACTAAACACTAAAACTATGTATTTAAGTTAAAAACAGAGATTTCCAACTCTTATTACATTTGAGACTGTTTCTAGGGCAATCAGATATCCACCTCTATACGTCAGATAGAGCATCCGCTCACATTTGCCTTGCTTATTATTTCTTAATACATTAAATATTTCCTTTGTCATAAATTATTACCATGTAAGAATCTACTGTGACAATATTACGAGAAAAATCAATGTTTCATCTCACAAACGTGCTTACAGGTATAAATATAATACGTAACTTAGGAAAATAAATAAATATTTATCATTCGTAAAGGAACAAGTTTAATTTTATAAGATGTAATAAATGTGAATTAATATAACATAGCATAACATTCCAGAGTAATCGTTCGTGACGGACGTTCATCCGCCGCGCGGCGTCGGTGCTGCACGCCTGATAGAGCATCCGCCCTCTATCAGCCCGCCATCGTTCAGCTAAATCTGAATGTTATGCGAAATTAGTAACCAACTATCATGAAAATCAAATGAAGTCTTATTATACGTATTTAAAATACAAATCCTTTTTTAGAAAAAAATCTATACCTAAACTTTTATTATCTACAACTACAATACATAGAATAAATATTTTCTTAATTATAAGGTATATATTTTAAGGCATTATACAATATGAATGCGTATGTAGGTAGGGTAAAGAGTATTATATAAGCTATAAATAAAACAGACAGTATGTACTGACGTACACAGGTAGAGGTGCAGGTGGTAGATTCCAGCACAGCGGACGTGCGTCCGGCCAGATATACCTACAGCATCCGCTCCTAACTTCACCATTGTTTCGTGTATTTTAGATTCTAAGAATAATGACGCAGCGACCGCGAATAATTCATAGATAGAATAGATACTTAAAGAGCGAAATTATTTTTTAAATGGAAAACCTTGTAAGGTTTTCCATTTTAGAAAGTTTGATTTGTTACTTTTTTTGTTTTCTTATGAGATTTTGCTATTTCTTTAATCGTCTCCGTCAGTTTGAACATGTTAGTTAAAAGAGTGTGTGGATTTGTCGCTTTAATAATTTCTACAGTTAAACAAAGTAAAAGAGTATTATAAGTGCAATATTTATTTATTATAAATAGTATTTTTACTTCGGTTGTCTAATATTATGTAATATTTATGTACTTAACTGTAATGTCGCAAGTTTCGCGATCGTAATCGTATCGAAATTACCATTTATAAAGCATTCTGTTCGCATTGGCAGTTCATTCATCGGCAGCTACCCACGCGACCTCACCCTCCATCCTTCCTCCCGCCTCTACATTTACGCTGAAGCTAAACACGAACTAGGACGCTTGTTATACAAATTAGGCTATATCTATGCTTCGTATTGGTCCGTAATTAGATAAAATGTCGATTGAGATAAAAGAACATGTCTTTAATTGATTTAGTTCTATATCCCACGCTTTCTAACTTCACAATTATTAAAATACACTTTTAAACGTTCCTATTTGTGCATTCTTGTACCTATATGTTAATATAAGATTACAAAAATTAAAAATATGTTTATTAGTCTTTAAAATCTTGTAATGATTTAAAATAAACTTTGAAAAAAAATTAATTATTTAACACTTTTAATTTTTAGTTGCCAACATAAGGCATTACTTGGACTCGTCGATTTGTCTAATACTTAGAGTGTATTACGTCACATTTGTACCTATCCATTAATGAAGAAGCGTTGCGTCATACTACCACGCAACTTTTAGTATTGTTCCATAGATTTTAAAAGAAAATCGATATCAAACGTTGGTATTAATTAAAATTCTGCTAAGTAAGTACCAGCAATGAAGAGATTAGAATAACCTGCTAATATGATTTCCCTCACAGAAAATAACCTAATATCATATTAATGGATATTAAAAATAATCAAGCACCAACACTAGCAAAAAATATATCAAAATTTCTTTAAGAACATTAAATTAATATGTATCTTTAATATTTTGTTGTTTCGCAACTTGAACACGCTTCTGAATAACATTATACAAATAGTTAACGTAACGAAGTCGCCCTGATTTTATGAATGAAGAGTAGGCAGGGGGCAGGCGGACACCTCACCCCCACCGCCGCTACTCTAAGAGCGTGAAGACTCAATTTTGTAACAGTGCCAGCGTGGCTTTATTAACTCCAAAATAAGATATTACGTTTTCTTGGCACAAAGCTACATTCTTTTATTACATCTATGTATCTATTCTATATAATGCCAAGATAATCTAGTGCTAGGACACTCCTTATTTAGAATACATTTTTTTACCAATATATTTAAATTACTATTAATTCAGTTAGCAGTGCAAACTTTGCAATGTCATTATGAAGCCCGACTTACTTGTTCAATTTAATTGATTTTACGTACGAGTCAAACGAGTCGGCCGCCGCAATTGGTCTGTCTCCTCTTAACTCCGCACAGAATATGAAAAAAACAGATGTTATTATTATAATCTTAAATATTACAAAGTATTTCAATAATATATAAAAAAGAACCAAAAAAATATTTTTATTTAATATTTAAGTATAATATACATAGTAAAAAGTGCTATTATAAGCTACATAATAACAATTAAACATAGATTAAATTTCTGTACAATCAAGTAGCGATTCGAATACGCCAATGATCTGAAAAAACACAACATTATACATTTTATTAACTAATATTTGTGGCTGGTTTCTATTCGGTTTCGAGTGTCATATCTATAGGAGATGATCGTCGAGCGTACGCTGCAGGGCCCTTGGCTGGGTGTAGGCGAGGCGTGCCGCGTGGGCGACGACCGTGTGGGTGAACTATATTATGCTTACTTATAAACAATATTCGCATTTGAGTAATTAATGTGTTTGCTGACGACTGTCGCTCGATTATTTTATCGTTAATGACATCGATGTACTTTTTAATCAGTCTAAAATATGTTATTAACACCACTTTAATTAAGTTGCTTAGCTTAAGTTAACTTAATATACAAGTGTTATTATATAAAAATTATATTGAATCTATAACAACCGCTTCGCTCGCTTTACTGGTAATAAAACTCCGCAAAGACTAATTTTTAACACGTCATCTGCATTTCTATAATCTGGTCTCGATTTCTTATATTTTTAATAGTAATATAGTATTAATCACATTTATTTCATAGCTAGATGCTGATCCCGCATACAACAAGGTAAGTAACCTAGTATTAATATATTCTTTTCCTCACTATCTGTCTTTTGAAATATCGTGTGTGGACTGTTTAATGGTAGAGCTCATGACCGTACCTGTTTCCAGAGGAAAGGCAATGAAATGAACTCATTCTTTTCGAGTGAAATTTCGTTTCGAGTGAAAAATCGTTGCGTGCTAAGCACATACTGTGCCACTGCGCCACAATGTCATCAGCACTTTGTGTAAAATAAGACAAAATAATATTTATAATGCAGGTAAAATGGGTACCGCAAGTCAAGGTATATCTAACAATTTTAAGTGAAAACGATATGTTTTCTAAACTAAACTATAGTACTTTTTAATCACAGGATGCAGTCAAAGTCGCCCCAACCTCCTCATGCTCAGTATGAAAATATTTATAAAATACAATTGAAATTTCATAAGTTTTTATCTTTATAAGTATATTATTATGTACGTATGAAGTTAGAGTTGGTGAACAAACAAGTTGCATTCAAAGCTTCATGTGAATGTCAAAGGTCAAAGTTATGCAATATGAACCCAACAACGTTTTTATTTCTATTTATAGTTGCAATAACTTGTTCAGTCTGTGCGCAAAAGAAATTCTGTGAAATCAATGGTTGCACTTCGTTTGAGAATTGTTGAAGCGAACTGGATTCTCGATAAGGCTGCACAATTTGAATTATGGTTTTTACATTATTTAAAATATCATTTAATCGTAAATATACGATTAAATGATATTTTCTTGATCAAAGATATAAATATGTCACTAAATTAATATTTAATTTAATTTTATTTATAAACATTAAGTAGTTTATGCAAAATATCCCAACATTTAGTTTTGTAAAGCTAAAATAACCGATTTCTTATAAGTTATTTTAGCATTTAATACTGATAGATAGGAAATCTATAGTAAAATAATAGTAAAAAATTGTTTACATATTGAATATTTAAAAATATAGAAATGTACAAATATAATATATTTCTGTTATTTTTATTTGTCTATTTATACATTCATATTTTACTGTACAAATTTGGATGAAACGTTTTTATTGTGTAGACTATATTTTTTTAAGCTTCTCGCTTTATCCCTCACATAAACATCCCGTTCCCCACATTTCCTCTATCAAGGCTTTGCGTGTTAATTGTGTAATTAATATTAGCGCATCTAATGCAAAGCTATAAAAGTCCAGCTGAACTATAAGAAATAATGAAATACTGCTAATAATTAAAATGATTGAACATGTTTCCACATACATTAAATGAAAATCGGGTGGCGTTTAAATCAGAAGATACAATAAGCATTAATCATATTGTTATATAGTCAATATTTTATCATTATAGAAACACTTATTGTAATATAGAATTTTGGTAATTTACTCGTACAAGGAACAGAATACAACTAGTAAGAGTAAGATAAAATTATGTTGATTTATATTTTTAATCCAGATTATTCCGTTTGTGCGACTAAAAATATTCTCTAATAACCTTAATAACCTTTTTAACACTTAAAAATAAATAGAGTTCTTAAACAGTGATGTACAGTCGGGTTCGCTCGCGCATGGTCGATCGCGCTCGGCTGCGCGTGCGCCGCAGGAAACAGGAAGTGGACTAACCGCAGGCTTCCGCTCCCATTCGTTCGCCGGACGCGCTGTGATAGGGCTGCTGGTGTAAAATTCTTGAAAAACTTAAAAAACGTATCTAATAATGTCAAGAAGCACCTACATATAGGTATTTGTATAGCCAACACAGCTTATACAGCGCATGCTTCAATCCTGTTACAGAAATAGTTTAAAATATATTTAGTGTTACTTCATACATTTAGTAACTGGGAGATACATTTTTATTTTAATATTTTATTTTTATATTAATTTATCAAGATTTGGATCTCATGGCCAATCGACCGTAAAGTATAAAAGTTACACATTTAATAGTGATACTCTATTAGTAGATTTTCTTAGTAATAATTTCTTTCGTTTGTACAATTCAATTTATTTCAAGTATTACGTTGTATTAATAATGTTGAATAACACTATAATGTAAACAGAAAATATAATGCTTTTTTTAATTATTTTGCTAATTTTATTAAACAAGGGCAGCCTTATTTATACTAACCAACTCATTGCAAGCACTTAAGGTAACCTATTACTTCTCTATCAAATTAAATTCACATAAAAGCGTAGGATATATTTTAGCGATTACTCAAATAAATCCACTGTATCCTATATCTTATTTAGGTCTAAGACTTTCTTATATAGGTACTATATAATTTTTTGTTAGAACTTTATATCTTATTATCTATTTGAAATATATGTATATGTTTGGAACATTTTACTTTAATATAATATACGTGTTAAGGATGGAGTTTAATTACATAGAACTTATTTGTTCCTGCAAAACAACAGATAATTTATTTATACATAAAGTATTTCTTTTCAAAATATATATTCATAAGTACCTACTGTTTTTTTAAATAGAAAAGTTTAACGCATGTACTAGATTTTCATTTGACAGTTCAAAAGAGTTTTTAAAAATCTGAACAGATTATTATAAAGATTTTAATTGAATTGAATTGAATCCTAGAGCACTAAATACAGTACACGTTGAGTGCAAATGTCACTCGACACCCCTGTACAATAGCTCGCACTGTGTATTTCGTGCCATTGAAGTAATATTATCTAGTTGGCTGACAGAGTACCTACCGGATACGCGCGTAATACGAGATTGTTTGTGCTCCTTTTGCTTTGCGCGCTCTTTAATTGTTGTTTATTTTTATTAAGCTCACACTCACTGGTTGTACTACGGACCTTGACACTTTGTATTTAAAGTCTGAATTTCTGACGATTATAATAAATTAACACTCTAAACGCTTGTTGCATTTGTGAACGTTATTTTTTGTTTCATTTTGCGTAATATATATAATATAAAAGAATATGATTAGTAGATAAATGCAAATAAGAAAAAGACATAACTATTTCTACTTTTAAAGTGCTAATCGACCAATCCTAAGAAGAATACCAAAGTTTAAACAAAAAATTAAAAAATAAATTTACAAGCGAAAACTAAAATAAGCATGGAAATATCTCATCTCACAGTCAGAAATTGAATTGGAATAATCCACGGATTTATTTGGCGAGACAAATTGCCTGTGACGTCACTCGTGGGCGGATATCGAGGGTGGGGGTGAACTGAATGGAACTAGGCTATGTCATCATACTAACTTTCTGTACCTCCACGCTCCTTTAGAGTTATACTACAAATCGAACTTTATTTATAGCTTTTCAGTTATATAATATTAAATGTACATACTTAAATTATTACTTAGCAAATAAAACATTATAAATAGTAAATTTCATCATATAGTTAAACTAGTTAATTTAAGCTATGACCACTTTTATAAAATATGTATAATTTATAAAACATATAACAAATACAATAAATACTAGAAATATAAACAAAAAAAAGATGTTTAAATAATTCCAATATATGTACTTACAAAATGATTGATTAATTCCAATATATGTACTTACAAAATGATACTTACAAATGATTTTGGCCTTATTGGACTTTGACCTAATTGGTTAAAAGAGTATGTAATATTGAGACCGTCTCTATAGAATATATATCCACAGTACATTAGTCAAAATTGTAAGACATATTTCTTATACATATTATATTATTTTTTATTCTAATGCCCGTTTGAGAATAAGTATTTTATTGTATTTCTTGATCATTATTTTGTATTACTATAATTATTCAAGAATTAACTAAAATGTAAGCAAAAAGAACAAAAAGTTGCATCTTACAGTCGCCCCTTGCTTCGACGGAAACATCAATGAACAAACCCGCACCATTCTTGCCCCACTTCCGCTATTCATCCTTATCACACACGCTAAAAATAAATTAGCGTAATGAGACAGATATATATTGTGCATTACGTCGCGAATAAAACAATTTCATTGATTGTGAAAGTTGTGAATCAGATTCAGTTTCGGTGTATTCATAAAGGACTTAGCAGCTTTAAGGTCGAGTGAAGTCAATGGAGCTTGCTTTATGTAAGATCGTATTATTAAAATCAACTACTGTGCATAGTTTTTATACGATTGCTCATGTCTTTTTTATTATCGCTTATAAATTATTAAATAATCAATGACCATAGTTAAAAATTAAGATATGGAAACTTTTTATATTTATATTTATAATATTTTACCATGTAATATATAAATTTTAATAACAAATAGAATCACGTGTCACATTCAATTATTTTTATAGATATTTTAATGAAAATTGAATTAAGAACCAATATGAATGTAATTTGAGCAAAAATTCAATTATTTTAAAGTAATTCTGCTGAAAAGTGTTCAATTATTACAACGTAGTATTTAGTTGTTAAATAATCTTACACGAGTTTAATTACAGCCGCCCCCAAAGGAAACACTAAGTAGGAAATAATAATTGACGCGAACAGGGAACGTACATATCCGGCGGCGGACGGAAGTAACGCCATACGCCTCTGCAAGGGAAGTGGGCCCCTTTCTTTCCTGCCTCTTCATCGTGCGCTCGCGCCGCGCTGCGATCCCATTCACGACCGTGGGAGAATCATGCCGAACCACCCGTAACGACTAATTTATGAATGGAAATAAAGACATCGTGTTAAAAATCCCTCGTTCGATAATAATATGTACTGTTAAAGCCATCACCACATTCGGTCGGTTCATAGCCTGAGTCGTGAATGAAAGGGGAAGTATTTTTACCTGAATTCAAGTACCTTGAATTTATTTTTATAGATATTTTAGCGTAGCATGTCAACTTTATATTTCTGGTTATTTAATATAGGATTTTTTTAATTTAAATAAAGTCCGTTCGTAAATCAATGTTATTGCCGAAGTGGCTCGTGTTGGCAGTGGCCCAAATTTATAAGCGCTCGGACGATCTCTCATTCAAATTCATCAATGTTAACTTTTATTTTATATTTTTTTAACTTTTAACACATTTCTCGCTTTTGTAGTCAACCCATAGAGCTATTCCACAATAGTTTGGTTTCTGTATGTAAAGCGCTTGGATTATTTTACAATAAACATCGTTATTTGTAATGATATTTTTTATTTAAATTTAAAGCAGAGTAATAGTAGTAATTTGACATAAATTTCATAAAGATAAAGATATAATTAATATCTCTTTACTTTCATTTCATATCAATATGTAGATGTTATCTATGGAACCTGTATTGATGGTATAGTAATTTACGCTGCAATAAGTAATGAACGTTTGCTAAGCGCATTTGGTGTGCGTGCCATTAACATTGTGGTCTGGACAATCTAGTTTTCCATATATTCTACAGCACGCCAGTAAACATAGACTTCTAGTATACGCCTGGGAAAATTGTTCAATGTGAGAGGTAATCAAAGTTATGGCATTACTGTCCCCTTAGAAATCGAGTTCAAATAACTTTATAAAAAATGAAAATTATCTTTTAAGTATTAAATATTTTATATCTTAAATATTGTATTATTGAATATCTTAAATATTGTAATATAATTATTTTATACTATAAATAGTTTGGATTCGTATGGTTTTGTGACATATTGCAAATATGACAAATCTTTTACGTTACAAAAAATCTTATATTTGCACGTCATTTTGATAGTGGGGTCCTTAGTCGTGAAAATTAATTATTGTTATTTTATATCTCCCTCTGGTTTGGTGGTACAAATGCAAATCAAGCATGCCATGCCTTGAATTTGTTAATTCTGTTCACAATCCCTAAATTTAGGCTCTCTCTGCTTAACTCATTATATGTGGGTTAGAGCGTTAAGCTAAAATATACATAATTTTTATTATAATAACTCTACCTGTCTTATCCTTTAACATTTGTATATATATCATATCATACTTACCTATACGTAACTGTAAAACTAATCATAACCAAACATGCATATTTTTTACAGAAATGGAAATTGAAGGAATATAATTTCATATAATCTCATTTATTTATAAATTTTCCACTTAGAATCAATAAGATGATCACATGTGCACGTCAAATAGAGATAACGGAGGAGTGTCATAGGAGCCCAATTCGATAATAAATATCCAACTGAGCCCCGCTGAAACCTACACACTCCAGATCTTTAGATTTTTAGATTTTTGTCTCTCACCCAGCACATATTTTCTCCTCATATAATCCATAGCAGCGTTCATACTAAAGTACTACCTATGTCAAATGATATAAACTATATTTTATGCCCATTGGTTTTTTAACTAATATATAGTTAATATTATTATAATTAAATTCAGTTGTAATTTAGTAAACATTTAAATGAAAAACAGCCTATTACATGGCTGTTCAAAAAAATCTTATATTTAAAAAAAAGTAAACTATATTCATAAATCATTCGATACTATTGGCAAGCAGCAGCTGCTTGTTCATTCATATTAAAAACAATATCGATCCTAAAGATCAAAAGAAAGCAAATTTATTCATTTCAATTTTAAACCGTATGACTGAAACTTTAAGATTCAAAATAAAGTGAAATTGTAAATATGTATTTTATAAAGCTGGGTTTAGTAATAATTGTGTAAGCTCCGTTACAGGCTCAGAGCTTCCACCTCCACAGCTTTCATTAAGAAACTAGTAGATCGATGAGTATTAACCGCCAAGATAAATTACGGTACTTAGAAATTGTAACCTTTATTGAAACATTTTAATCTCGACTACTACTTATTTAAATGTATTTTAATAGTGTCACTTTTTAACTTTCGTTTTATTTCCCGGATTGAAATTTCTTTTATATTTTAAAATTAAATACCTAAAATGACTGTAAAAGAAGTGGGAAGGGTAAATTGTAGCTTTCTTTAATATTCTCTTATTATTTTTGGAGATATATAGTATCTTCGTTCGAACTGATTGTTGTTCCGGGTTCGAGGCACGTGGCAGCTGAAAAATTTACAGAAATGGCTTACACATAGGCTTACACAGAGGCTAAGCTAGCCTTAACTTTCTTAACACAAATTTCATAAAGTCGATGTCTGAAACACCGGTAAAACGATATTCGAAAAAATTTGAAATAACTACCCTACCCACAGCTATATGCATTCTGATATCTTTGATGTTCTAGGAAATATCGGATACGGAAGAGCTATGTGAGGAGTGAAGTATAAATACGCTTACAACAAAACCACGAAAATATTAAGGTGAAGAAAAAGTAGCATGGTAGACACCATGCTACCTCTCCAAATGTAATAAGATTTGACTAGGTACACTGAAACTGAGCTGAAACGCTTGTAATCATTAAACCTTCGAGAAATTAGGTAAGAAATACATTTCTTAAAGTCTCAGTTTTACTATCTCAAGCCAGAACAGTATAGAACTGTTTCTTCTTTTTCAGCCCAGTATTACTGCAACCATTCTAACATCTATTATATCTATATACACACACAGTTGAGATTAATTTCAAAAAATAATTGCAGTTTTGTCTTAGATGTGAGTCTTAACCTCTTCTAGGTGCATTTGATGTTTCTCCATATAGTATAACGCCGTTGCATTAGTGGTGGGCATTCAAGGAGAAGATGTTGAGGTGTTTCCCCATCCTCATTGCATGTTCCATACATTCTTGTGCTGCTGGTACCTAAGTCGTACATATGTCTATTTAGACCACAGTGATCAGTCAGCACCCTCACCAATGTAAAGAGACAATTCTTGTTGAAAAATAAGGCCTCAGTGGCAGCCTTCTTAATAAAGGCTTTAATGAATGTCCTAGCTTTGTATAAGCCAGGAGTGTTTCTCTACAGTTGAATAGCCTCATAGTCTTTAGGATTAGCTGTGTTAAGCTTCGAGGAATACCACAGAACGATTCTGGTCCGTATATTCTTTGGCTCCTTATCGTGCCAGGATGTCCGCTTACTCATTTCCTGCGTGACCGTCTTCAAACTATCCCATTGTTGTTCTCCAGAGTGTTTAAGATCTGTTTGCATTTCTTGATTAGCTTCAATTGCGTTGTATCGGTTGCTAGATTTAAGAATGCAGCTTGACCATCTAAATTAGTGTAGATAGTGTGATTGAGGTAGTTGTTTTGACGATTGGCTGTTGTACATTCTAGAATGGCTTCATACTATATCGAATACTTATTGAATACTTCTACGAAGAGTGTCATACTATATTCAGATTTATTGCCTTTTTTATAGATTCTCCGTATATTCCACATCCTACCTCAAGACCGGATTTGGAGCCAACATTGTAGACCTCAAGTGAACTGCTTAGACCGAGTTGGAGAAGAAATAGACTAAAATGAAATGTAAATCTAATGTTATCATATAACCATAAAATTTAAATATAAACAAATATACCTACTGGTTCTATTTTAACTAACAAAATTTAAATCTCATACTGTATAAGACAAAACTAGACAGAAATAACCCTATTTGGATTAACACAATATTGTTATAATAATAAATAAAATACACAAATAAGTAGTCGTTGAATATACAGTATCACAGTACGTACATACTAATCATATGGAAGTAGTTTGATAAACACAGAATGTAGATCATTTTCGACTTCAATAATAATCTCAGTAGTATATCATTAATGTCATATGATGTCTCGTTATCACGGAAATTATGAATGAAACAGACATAGATGATACTGATATTGTAACCGTCAGTGTTTTTCAACTAGCTCGAGTGGCGAGTGATAAATAGGAAATTTGATAGGAAGTCAAATGTCAGATAAAGCTATTAAAAAAGTAAATGAAATAAAAATTGAAGTTAAAATTTAGTAAATTATTTTATTGATATGTACAGAATAAAGCTAGCAACGTATTCCTTATAGGTCTATTATTCATTTGAAAAAACAATTATTTAAAGCTATAATATTTTTTTATGCGCATACAAATTATTATAACTAGAGAATATAAAAGGGCCGTCGTGGCGCAGAGGCGTAAGCGTTTTCCTGTAAACGCGACGGTTTGAGGGTTCGATTCCCACTCGGGGAAGATGAATTTTTCTACTTCCATTTTCTTTGCTCTGGAAACTAGGCAAAGCGTGGCGTTGAGTTCCGCCACTCAACACGCAGTGCCCCGAAAAAGGCGGGGACGGAAAAAGCAGGGACTAGGAAAAGGAAAAGTAACGGAGTGTTTTAACTCTAGGTTAATATGGTTCCTGCAGTTCCGTCTGCATACCCTGCAATATGCGTGATAAAGCGTGAAGCTAAAAAAAAGAAAAAAAAAAAATGTAAAAAATACATTTATTTTACTATTCTTGTTAATTTCGCTCTCTTCGTTTAGCCTTTTTAAGACATTATATGTTATTACCAAAGCGAAAAAAATGAAAAGTAATTTATTCTCCCAGAGTGCAACTCTATAATTTTTTAAGTTGATTAGTTTACATAATATAATGTATTTAACTATATGTACATATGCTATTTAACATATTTTACGGAATTTGTAGTGGAAATTTACAAACGAAAGTTAGATAGAAACTAGGACTTGAAAGTGACACACCGTGACAACGGCTATAGTTGTTATAAGGTAATTATTTATTGTACTTTTACAGCAATTGTTATCTTAATAGAGTTTTGGCACTTTGTACATGTTCTAAAAATATTGAATATATAAAACAAGTGGTATTTTATAAGTATTTTATGTCGACATTCTTCTTGCATCTGGCGAAGTAGGAAAAAAATAATTTATCGATATACCTACTTATCTATGCTTTCGCAACTACGCCATTTTTATTAAGCAGGGATTTCAATAAAATTGACTCGTTAAATCCTGCAGCATTTGTATATTTCCTAGATAAATAATTATTTAATGTAAACTTTTCTTGAAATTAGAGTCTTCGTGACATTTTATGAATATTGACAACTTATTTAACATGTGAAAAATACTATTTTGCAGATTTCTTTATAAATAAAGTAGTTATGCTTAAATAAAACGCGATTGATAAATACAGCTTATAAATTGTATTTTTCAATTTAATTTGCACGCAGACGATAAAATAATCTCAATACAAAAACCGATGAATGGGGCGTAGCGTCCGCCAATGGCTAAAACTGAAGAGTGAATTTGACTGGAGTCCGCTCTTTGCCGCGCCAGGTGCGCTCTGCGTTCCGCACCGCTGCTCGCCGCCTGCACGCCCTGCCGCCTTGTGGAAACTGCGAACCTTTGCGATAGATAACCTCTAAACTGCTGCTGACTCCTGATTAAGCATTAATTCAATCCCTGTTTTAATAAAGTAGCATAAATATATTACATATTATACCTACAGACATATATCTATTTATCTATACATATTTTGTTATATTTACATTTTGCATTTGCAATTAATATGCATTATATTGTAGCGCAGACCTTACACTGGCAGATTTTATCTTTTTTTATATGTCCGGTTCTAAAACTACCGGTCTTGTAAAGAAAGACCATCTCGGTTAATGGTAGCCAACGACAATCAGTATAACGACTACGACAGACATATCTTCGTGCGCGGGTTTGTAGTTTTTTTACCTGGTGTACACGTAAATTAAGTAGTACCTCCACTTAATCTGTGGAGTGTATGTGCGTCTCCCACGGGCGCCGCGCGGCCGGAAACCACCCTCCCCCCGCCCTCTAAGCCTGCCCCGTTTCCGTCGCTCACGCAACAGCTCCCCTACCACTCATCACGCTTGTTCAACAGCATCCACCTAAACTAAAGGCACGTTGGCAAAACTACTTTATTCATTTTTGTGTTATTAGGGACACTATTTCCGCTGCTTAAGGTGTTAATACTCTTACAATACTGGGCCTGCGAAGAATAGAGTTGACTTTGTGTTTGCGTCTCTTGTGCCCGTATTCCGAATGTAACTCCTGTTTTCCGTTATTTTTTTCTTTGTGTTTCGCCACGTCAAAATGTAATCATGCTAAAGTTTTGTTTGTGAAGTAACAATCGTTACAATTTTTTTGCCTTAACATAAGCATGGAGCCTGCGTAAAATAAAAACATGCACCCAGAATAATGACTTCAATAAAACAGCTGCTTAGCATTTTGGACAATTCCTTTTGGGTACTGACGTCTTACTTTAAATATTGTTGGTTTATTGATTGATCATACCAAGACAGAAAAACTTATTTAAACCTACTTATGCAAACAGCTCCATAAGAATCCATATTTGTATAGGTCAGTTTTTGCCATAGTGTAAATTTTACCAAAATAACCGACACGATTACAAAATATTAATATTAGATATATATCTGCAATAAAACGTCGTAATTTTTAAATGCTTAACATCAACGATTTACCTGCACACCTTTTATAATAAGTATATCTACGATATAAACCAGTATTCCTGTAACTCTTTAAGTGTCATATCAAGTTAAGACATCTCAATTGTCTCACTTGCTTGTCATTACAGCACATGATTTAAATGATAGCGGACGTGTGGTACTTTTAACTACCCATATTGCATTAACGTGTTTGTTTTGCCTGTTTAATGCCCTGTTGGTGGCTTAGATAATTTATTTTTATTTTATTTATAGTGTAAATTCGGTTTTTTAAGTTATATTTTACTCTATCCACATATAATAAATTTATGCCTTCAACTTCAAATATTGAAATTGAGCAATGAGTTTAAACTTATTTTTATTGTTTTTAAACGGAGTATATAGGCCCATACTGTGGCGGGAAACAATACAGTGTATACACACTATTAGATTATTTATGTCCATTTCGGCAAGAAATAAAATACCGATGTAAAGTAGCATTAGAACTACGAAAAATAACATTAGTCGAATTTACATAAAAACGCACAAAGTGTTTTGTTTTTTCAAATTATTGCAAGACTCTTATTTGATTTTTTTTAAGTTCACAATCCATATATGGAACGGTAGGCATAAAGAAAACTTGTTAAGGACCTCTTTTACTTTTTCTTCTGCTTAATAAAGTTGTACAAGTAAAATTACTATAAAATTAGTAATTACTGTAAGATCAAGTAATGAATATTATGCCAAATAAAACATTTAAAATGGAGAGCTCCTCACGAGCCTCGAACCTCTTATCATTTTATAATTCAAATCATTTCACATTTCTATGCCAAATTTATGATCAAAAATCGCATAAATGTATAAATACGATATAACACCTGATTTACCTTATTTGTAGGCTACACCTAAATATTAAATAAATGTTGTACGTAGTTTTAAAATTATAAATGAAACTGCATTCAAAAGTATTTTGGCCAAAGTGACCTATCTAAGACTGAAGTGTTTTAACAGCGGGATGTCTGCTTCCGGGCGGCGCAGGGAACAAATAACGTATCGGTGAGAACTCTTGGGTTTATGAAATTACTGTTTATTCAATATCACAGTGATTGAAATTAATTTTCGGTTAGCACTACCATAGGTGAGTGATTGAATTATTTAGGTTAGCACTACACATAGTATGAGTATTTGCTAAAAATTAAAACTTATTTTATGGCAATACAAAAGTTCTACTTATATTAAGCATGACGTAAAAATTTTGTATATTAGATCTGTATTTTTATACACCCTTACTAAATTGTGCTCTTTTCTTTGTATTATGAATCAAATATGGGTAAATAATTTTAATTACTCACACTATATTTATATAACAGTAAAACATATAAACATAGTAAAAAATATACACGTATACTAACAAATTCTATTTAAGATACAGATCATGTACATTTGTAATTATTTTTAAGTACAAAATTGTTATTTAATATTAATATAGCTACGTCATTAACAAATGCGCAAACGAATAAATATATAATTTGGAGAATTCTTTATAAAATTAAAGGTAATATCGCAAAGAATAAAGAAGAGTGTGAAAAAATTCTATCCAAAAGCAATATATTTTATGTTGCACCACCTTGCGTATTTTAGAAGATGCAAGACTTGCAGCTTGCATCTTATAAGAGACGCAATAGTTAATTCTTAATTCATAATTTTAAAACAAAACTTTAAAATTTGAATATTTTTACATACAAAAAAGCCGTATCTATACTAAAAGCTCTAAAGAAGCTTCCCAAGCGGTAAATAGTCCGACTTCAGTAATGGTTTGGTTGGGTATTAACTATGAAGGAGTCTGAATTATATTTTGTTAAAAAAACCATCAAAATCACGTTTTGTAAATATTTACGCTTTAACTTCTTTCGTGGCTTACTAAATTTTATATATCATCATAATTATTGTAAAAAACGTTGTCATCACCTCCACAACTGATTTAATTGACGTAACTCAAGCTTGATACTAAATTATTATTCAATATAGATAATTGTTATATATTTTATTCAATATTTGTACATTTCGCTAAAGAAATATATGTTTAAATTTAAATTTTCTTTCAAATTTTTATACTAAAAAAATCTTTTACTCAGTGTTTCCGTATTGGCGAAGCGGTCATGAATGGGAAAATTACAGTACATAGGGATATAAACATCTAAAATAATAATTTTCACGCAAAAGTCATTCATACAAACAAGCAATTAAATTTAATTGAAGATCACATAAAACTTGTTTAACATCATATTATCTGGAAGATTTAGTTGCGAGATTAATTTAATGTTTTTCGTTTTACTGCCACATTCATTAGGCTGACATTGGTATACATGTATTGTGTTTTGATTACTATTGACCATGAAACTGGCTTAGCTCCTTGCTTTACTCAAATTATTTTTATTATTTTATAAATTTTGAAGTAAACAATAAAGAATATACCTATATAAATTATAAAATTAACGAATTACCATGTCTCACGGATAGTTGCCAGAGGTGAACATTTTATAAAGTTCATTAACTAATATAGTCCCGTATACGCTGGAAGAGATTTATGAATACGTGTTCAATGACATATTATATATACCGAAATAGATTTATAAAAAAAAGAAATTGTTATATAGAATATGTTTAGCTTACAACAACAATAATGGTTAAAAAAGAATGTACGCTAAAATTGTGGCTAAGTAATATTTGTTTCATATTTCGTTCTTTTCTGTCCCTTTTATTGTCATATTGTGAATATTTTTGCAATCGAAAGCTCTCATTAAGGTTTTCAACAACAAAGCCGTCACTAAGACCTGATATGTTAGATGGCTGGTCAATGTGGCCTGAAAAGACACATGCATAACATCAGAATCAGCAGCACAAAGATTTCCAGAATATGGAACGAGGACAAAGAAACACCTTTTCAAGTTCGTGCCTACCACTAGTTGACTTAAGGTCCTAAGATCCCTAGATGGGGCAGAGGGCATCCACAGTGCATCGCCATTCCGTCCGGTCTTGAGCATCGCGCTTCACTTCGCTCCAGGTCCTCCCCATGTTTGCCACCTCTGCAGCGACCGTCCGACGCCAGCTCAGTTTAGGGCGGCCACGTTTTCGCTTGCCTTGGAGATTCCAGTCTAGGGCTTGCCTAGGGGTGTGATCTGAATCTCTTCGGAGCGTGTGGATTACCACTAATGCGACGACGTAATACCATACCAAGGAAATATGTACCATTCAAATGTCCCCAACAGAGGTGTAAGCCCAAGCACAGCCAAGATAATACTACAATTGGACACAAATTATTTCAGTAACAACAATATATTTATTATTTTCTTAATTGTGGATTACGTTTTTTGTTAATAACTGTAGCTGTCATATGTATATTTCTCACAAATTTGTTGCGCATATTAAATCGCTAATCACTGCATTGTTTGCAAGAAGGTAAAAAAAATAAATGATGGCTGTTATTACGTTGATATATTGACGCCGCTATGGTGCAGCGACACAATGTCTGACTGTAAAGGTGACGGTTGCAGGTTAGAAATCAGATAATTTTTATTTTATTCGCTCTGACAACAAAATACAGCACGGCGTAGAGTTCCGCCACTCAAAAAGTATTGTCTCAAAAAGAGGAGTGTCTCTACAAATTTTGTCACTAAAAAACTGTACTAATAAATGGCAAACGAGCAGAGGGGCCACCATGTTAAGTGGACACTTTAGCCCATAGACATCTACAACCTGAGAGAATTTACTTTAATAATTATATTTTTTGTCCTTCTAGGCAGATATATCAAGACATCAATCTACCTTTGTCGCGTAGTTTTAAATTACTTTCTCTGATAATTTACGTTTAATTTCTGTTAACGACTCTATAATTTAAACAAAGCTTGTTAATTAAATTGTTAAAGGTAATTAATATGTCATCTTAGTACATCTTAGCCAGTTATTGCAATAATACGGCAAATATCATGTAGTATAAAGTAAAAAAGATTAGATTTGGTACGGTGTGCGACCGAAGCCATGCGAAGGACGGAATGTGTCGGCAGGTGTGTTTCAAACTACCGTTGAGCTTATGTGGAACTGACACTATAAGATTATATTGCTACAAATTAATAAAACTTTGCGTTCGGTTAGTTTACCAAAAATCTATTAGGTTTTCTCGTGTAACTCTAAAAACCTTTTAACGTCATAAAAAATTTAAAAAATAAAAATTCTTTTATGTTTATTTCTTCTATTTGTAGGACATTTAAACATTCTTAATCGTAGCACACTCTAGTACTTGGGGCTTTTTAGGTTTATATTAATTTAAAAATTACATTTTCTTCAACACTAAACTTATCTAAACATTTTAGTCATTTAACTACAAGAACAGTTTATAGGTAATTATTCAATAAAGCTTCGTACTTTTGTACGAAGCTTTATTAAAATAAGTAGTAATAGTTAATCGTAATACTTAAACGATAATAAATAAAATAAATCAATGCAATATTCTATAGAGATGTATCCTTGTAGTGTTATTGGAGGCAGATTTCGGGAACCACATGTCATTTCCTTTCGAGCCATATGCGGGGTAGGGGCGACTGGGACGATTTCAATACGCACGAACATTAAACGAAGGGGTAAGTTGCAAAAAAATATACCCGCACCGCACCGTACCGCCTTTGTCCCAATTCGATTCGCCTTATGCGGTGAGTTTTTAATTACAGCCATATGTTTACTTCGAAAATTGTATTGTTTGATAAAATCACGAGAAAATCATATAAAGAGAAACTTTTATGTTCAACAATTTAATTTCTTCGCTTTTCTTAAGCAAAAACACGATAGTTTTAAGATCTTGGCCTGACCAGTTCTTTCATCACTTAATTTCTTGGATTATATTGATGTTTTTATTGTTATTATTATTATAAATTAGTAAAGTTCTTAGTTATTGCTAATGAAATAATAAAATTATAACTAAAGAACGTATTTACAATGGGTATGGGATACGAATGACCAACTTCTTTTGTCAGCGGCAGGAGGGTGTTTGCTAATGAATTGTTATAATTACATTTATTATTTCATTATCTATAACTCTATTACGTACGTTCATACTTTATTTACCCCTATATACGTTTAAAGTATAGTATATTTTAATGTATACTCTTCTTCTTTTCTTCTATATTATTATTTATATATGAAACACCACGTTCCTAATATGATATGCAATTGCTATAATAATATACCTATACAAATTTAATCAAGAATGACAATAAACAATTAATAAGAACAATAAATTAACTCATCATAACAATTCAAAGCTATCGGTATTCAAGGAATGCTAGCGTGACTGACATAATCGTCGACTTTCCCGACACAATAAGTCTGCTTAACTATGGACCGCATGCGTTTTCGTCTATAATTATATTTATATTTTTATAAATCGGTAGCACTTCATGAAAATATATGTGTATTTTTATGTCTATTTGGTTTATTTATTTAAATGGTGTACACAGTGAATATATTTCCTATATACCTAAATAAAAGACACAAAGGAAATATGTAGATTCTGAATTAAAGAATTGAATTAAAGGTTTTTTTAAACTATAAACATTTACTTATCTTATCCTGACAATTATTATATTAGGCAAAAGAAAAAATAATTGATATTTCTCGTCTCGTGTCTGTGAAGTAACACTGAACACTTAAACATTCTGTATTGTCTTGAATAGTTCTGCGATATGTAAAGATAATGTGGCACTAACAATGATACAGCTATCGGTACGATTTACATCGGCTTGTATAGTTCGCAAAACAATAGCATTGTCAGTGAATGAGTATTATCGCGTTTCGAAGTTAAATTTATGGGTTTATGCGAGCCAAGAAGCCGGGCTGTCTATCTAGTACCTCACTCGTGACGAGAATAAACTGATATGTTTGCAAGTATGGTGTTAATATGGTTTTAAGTTGGTTGTATAATTTAAGTTTTTTTTTGTATTCTCGAACATTCTTCGTCGAATATGGAAAAATTGATCAAAATAAATTTAATTAGTTGTAGTATTAATTTGATCAAATTAAATTAAACATTAAAATTACTACTTTATACATCCTCCCAAGAAAATTATCTTAATGGAATCAAAGCTATTAATAGAATAAACCTTACAACTTAAGTTTAGTTATTATTAGATACATAATTAATTTTGATAGACCGATGCTGCAATTTAGTGTGACAAAATTTCACTGCGGATCGATGCAGGATGGGTTGCGCGGGCGCTGAGCGCACATTAGCATTCAGCAGCACGCGCTCGCCGGAAGCCGCGCGCGGCAACATGGCTGCGCACTTACATCCAAGATGGCGGCGCACCTACACTGAATCGATAATTAACGATCGATTTCATATTTCAAATCCGTCGCCATATAAACCTGATGTGATGTAACCTGCCCTTTACCGGGAGCCTTGCCTTCTGAGTGCGGGCTGCGTATCCTTGACTACCCAAAAGGATCAACCATCTTGTGTCATTAATAAGAAACCGTCCCCTTTGGTAAGAGGTCAACGGATACCTTCGCACGTGTATGTACCTAAGCTTTTTATGTGTGATTGTCTCGATTCTTTGAATCGCCGATCATCATCATTGTTATTAATCGTGATTGAATGGGACCTTTGCTTGAGCATTTGCATTTTTATTGCTATCGTAAACATTATATTTAGACTTTCCAGCTAATCGCATCAAGGGTATCAAAAATTAATTTGGCAAACTTTATTGCTACCATGTTTTTTCTGCTCAGATGTTTTGGTACTGCTAACTTACTTTATACCTAATTTATTTAATATATGACATACATAGCAACATATAATGAACATATTTTATAAATATAAATAATGTACTGTAACTCACTAATTAGATGTTACCGTGGCGCAGTAAAGACTTAATCAAATTCGTAAAAATCCTATAAAATTGACTACTTTTCACAAGTAGGTCTTATATTTATTTGTCGAATATTATTAGTTTTCTTTAATTAGTTACTAGAATTGTGGTGTCTTATTTCACTCAGAACGTGTTAACTCCGTGTTGCAACTTGATCATTCTTTATTAACGCTAAGTTTTGTGAGGTAACATTTAGTAGATGCGTAGGTAAATATAAGTAAAATCTTTCATAGTTCATCTTTAAAAATGGAGAAGACAACTGTTAACAACACAGGACAAGTCTAAATTCAGAGTTAAGCGTAATGTACAAAGTAAAATCAAACTGTCGTTAAGTACCTAAGTAATAATAAGTATTCTCGATAAATGCCTTTAACAAAGCCTTATAATAATTACTTCACCAATTGTCCACAGCAGGGTATTTTGATGATCTAAAGTTTTTTGAAATTTCCGATTACTTCTTGTTAAGCTAAGACAGCGAGTGTAATCGCGTCTATCCAAGCGCGTCCACTTTTTACAGCTACCCGCTAAACGCTTCAATGCGTCTCCCCTGAAGCCTGTCACGACGACCACTACCTTCGACAACGAATCGTAAATATCTACTTTTTGTACTGACCACTCTTTTTGCCCAGTCTCGTGTTCCGCGTCAACGCATTAGGATTTATTTTCATTTTTAGTATTAACGATTTATTACTTTCATAGAAATATTGCTACTGAACTCAGATGTTAGATCAAATTACTGTTACTATGATATCCTTGTTATAGATTGAAATGTTTTGTAATTTTTGAAGTCCTTTTATGTGTAGGAATATTGTGTATTTATTTATAAAGTATCTTGTCACTAAGTAGATGCTTTTGTATATAAAAACAGACTATCGGAGTGGGATTATTCTCCACTGTGTATAATTTATTTTTATTTCTTCATAAGTGAACGAATGAACTGACTGTCTGACGACTAAATTCTCTCTGCCTATTGTGATATATAAAGGGTAAAGCGAGAGCTTATTGTAATAATTAGTTTAAAATGTAGGAAGACACTATGCCTGCCTATATTTTAAACTAATTATTACAATAAGCTCTCGCTCTTGTCTTTTATATAAGACACAAATATAACTAATTCATAAACAGCCCAATGTACAGAATGTATGGATATTTCTTTTTCCAAAAATATTACGAATTTCGAAATACCTGCATTACTCATGCATTTGGAATTGAGTAATAGAATAATATCATTTGATAGTCATTTTTTAATGATTAGGATATTTTCTTATTTAAAACTAAAGATAATTACACTTTTTACTAGTCTTGTCATGTTTTGTAGGTACATAGTAAATTTGCTTTATAGTTAAATTAAATTATTTATTTATAAATGCCATAGTTAAGGTAATTGAACTTTGGATTTATATCATAAAACGAAAGTTGATGCGGTATATACATGTGACTATTTCAATAATATAATAAATTGAACGTAAATCTCTTGGTATCGCTATTTGGTGTTGTATTTTTATTTAAAAAAATCATATATACGTTTGAGGCACCGTTAAGTT